>JAOEHI010052902.1:0-15949 GCA_025447815.1 Percopsis transmontana | reverse complement strand
CAATTTGGTGATGATTCTTGCTTTATGTCTACAGAGCGCCGTCTGCAGACCATGGGCCAGCTAGTGGATCATCCTAATGAAGTGCAGTACTTCTGGCCAAATCTACCTGTTGGCCAGGTTCAGGACGACCATGTTCCCTTCCTCAACAGAGGTTAATACACACACAGGGGCGGAACATCCGCATACATAGGAGATACCCATGCATTAACAAGACAGTAACAATAAACAGTGTGTTATGGAACCTGTTATTATAAATGTGTGTTACTTCTCCTGTTTCCCGGCTCAGGCGTCCATATTCTCCATCTCATCCCCACCCCCTTCCCGACGGTGTGGCACACATTCGATGACAACGAGCAGAACCTGGATCGTTCCACCATACAGAACCTTAACAAGATCATGCAGGTCTTCGTTCTGGAGTACCTCAACGCCAGACCCAAAGACCCATCAAACCCTCAAAATGCGCCATAAAGGCTTCCAGCATAATCAACTCATTTTCTTGCTACTGTTGGTTCAGTGAACTTCCTATGACCAGTTTTAGTTCCATCCCAGTTACCCTAATAGAGATTTAAAAACACCGTATGACCCTTTCGTTCAGGTGTTGTTAAGTATATAAAACAAAGTCAGTAGTAGCAATGAAGACCACTAAACTTTATTTTCCCCTTACCCCTTAGTCCTCAGCATACAGGTTCCTCTGTGTGACTCCTGCTACAGTGCTCTCTTTATGTTACCATAACCCACTCACACAGTAAGACTAGGCATCTTGTGCCAATGCTAATGTCTAGGAGCTAGTCTAGCTGCTACAAAGAGGACAATAAGCAAGATGGGCACGGATTAATTCAAATTATAACTTGTGACTAGTAGCGGTCTTATAATGCTATTATCGCATCCAATTATTCCACCCCAATTCCTTCCTTTCTCTTTCCAAGGAAATGTCATTGACATACATCTTGTGTATTCCCAGTACGTAGATGGTGGTCATTTCATTGTTAATTGCTTTGGGAACAGCTGGAGCCTAGGGAGTGATCTTACATTAATGCACAGAATCCTTTACTGTGCGATTCAATATGGCCGCCCACAAGAATCATACCAAAAAGACACAGTTAGCAGTTACATTATGTTTTTACGAATTAAGTGTGTCCTCATTCACTGCAAATTATTTCAAAATGTTTATAAAGCTATCTTTTCAAGAGCAAGAAGTGCTCTTAAATACGTGTAAGCCTATTTGTATGATAACATTATATAACTAAATCTTCAGTTCCACATATCCTGTCAGGTTTTAGTATTGAGGTGGATAACTTCCTGTGCTGATGTTTTATGTCCCGTGTGTGTGTGTTTATAAGACATTATTAGCCCGATCTTAGTGTAGGCCATAGAATAATATACACTGCCAAAACAGGACTTCCTGTATTTGGAGTCTGAAATAAATGTGGGTTCAGATTAAAAATGGGCTGATGCAGACTTTTTGCTTATGTTATCTTTGGAGGGTATTTTGGAAAGCTGGGCCAGAGAAGGTCAAGTAGCTCTGATGATCAGCTATAGCAGAGAACAAAGGAGACCTGTTGAGGAAGTCTGAGACGCTCTGATATCCTGCCCTTACCCTTCAGGACCAGGCACCGTATCCCCACAACACCCAACCACCCATTGCGTTTGCAATGAAGACCTTGTGGGGCCGTCGCCCGCCCTCTACCACCCCTGTCTCAGCTCAGCAACAATCCCATGATTCACTAATCCTATCAGGGAGGACCTTCTCTGAATTCCACGCTACCCAAATCCCCTTCAATTCACAACACTCCTCTGGGAGATGAACGCGCCTCAGACTCCCCCACACGCTGTATTCATGTTTGGGATTTGGATGCTTGGCAACGTCACATACCAATAACACACAACTTATCTTGGTGGAGATTTACCCGTTATAAGTCTCATAAGTCAAATCACCATATCTAGGGCTGTGAAGGGTTGTTAATAACTCCATAAAGTTTTTCTCACATTGGAATCTGACAAAGATATTAATGGTTCAGAATTGTTTGTACATCAGTGTTTCTTTCTTTCTACAGTTGTTTTTAAAGGACAACGGAATATAGGCATCACGTTGTTCCTACAAATATTCTACAACAGGTCACTTCATGCACCCCTTCCGTCAGTCTTCATACTGCCACCAAACTTACTCGTTACCAATTGAGTCTAATATTGTGTTACAACCAACTAAACACTATCTTTGTTTAGTCCAGCCAGTGGCATGTTCAAACAAAGAGAAGGGAAAAACCAGAAGTAATTATATTGTGGTTTTCTGTATTTCGTTGCTGACAGTACGATGATTTGTGCCCAGGTGTAATAAGAGCCTACTGTAGCTTTAATCTGCACTTGATTACAGTGCAGAGTGCACAACAACTGGTAGTGAAGGGAGTGGGACTCTCCCAAGCAAGGCATGTTCCAGATAAGTTAAAGACAATGAGTAAGTAAGCTGACATTGTGTCAGGAAACTTAACACATACTGTACTGTCTCAGTAAACTGTAGCAGCACACTTACACTCGTTCTAATGAAGCAGCCCACGGTCTATCACCTTACTCTATGGGCTGATTGATTCGTTTTGCGGCATCACTCATATCCTATATTATGATCTTTCTCCTAGAAGAAAATGCAACTTCCACAGCCTAACATACAGTAGGGCTACTGTAGTTTGATTAAGCAAGCACTCAGTCATGCATGTCCTATAGACTAGAGATAAATTATATCAATTAGATTAACCTCTACTGTAGCATTTTATAGGATATAAAGAAATAAATTACATTTTCAAAGAAGCAAGTTGCCCAACAGAGAGCACTAGTGAGTCACTTTCAGGTAATGAACCAGACACGGTTTCGATGAGGTTCAACAAAAAGTACAAAATGGGAACTTCAAATTTAACAATGTTTGGTTTTATAGTAGCTATAATTAGTTTTAGGTTTAACAAAAGTCAGTAGCCAACCTCCAGGTTATAAAATAAACAAATAAGTCGAACTAACAAACCAAGCCAAACCATAAACCAAACAAATTAAACTTTCACCGTTTGCAGAATGCCAATCAACACATTTCCCCCAGTGCCTCATTAGAAAGGCATTATCAGTAGCGTTAGATAAGCACACCGGTTACTCCGCCTATTTATGGTTTCAACTGAGCGCGGTAGTGACAAACTGCAACCTGATCCCTGCTGCTGAATTGCGGCGCTGACGACGCGGTGGGGTGGAGGAGGGGGGAACCGCTCTGCCTCCTCCACTACCACTATGCATGTGGAGAACTGACGAGTGTTAGAACAGTGAACAACACGGACAGACTGTCCGACATAGATCGGTAGCGGAGCATGTAGAAACAAAGTGTAGTAAAGGGGTTATAAAACCTGAAAGAGTGCGTGTTTGTCTTACCGATTGTGTTCAAAATGCAAGCTATGGAGCCAATAACGAGGTGGACGCCAAAGCAAGTGGTTGACTGGATGAAAGGTAGGTTTGGACCACTTTGACTAATTTACACAGTTTAGAAACTAATGGTCAAGGTACTGCAGCTATAACATTGTTGATTGTCACACAATACACAGTCTTATAGGCTACACACACCGATACCGATACCTCTCTTGCTTAACACTTTGGGAGTTCAGCAGTTTAGTCAGTCAGTATCGTAGAAACTGCTCTGGTGTGACAACATACAACCCGCTTAACCTGTATAACTACGGGAGTTTTTTACTCACATTTAAAGACTCACTAGTTTGGTCAATTTCAGTAATCACTGTCATCTTTACTATGATGATTTGTAATACTTTGCTGAACGATTGCTAGATGTTACTTTTTGTTCTGCGCTTTGTTATTGTTCTCTCTGGCGTGAGGGACGTGATGGCTGACTGACAGAAGACTGAATAAAATAGTCAGCAGTTTAGCTGAGGGATTCAGTGCCAGAATGTAATAAAGCTTCAATAGTCTTAGCAGTATTAAAGTCCAAAATCATCTGTATTCCAGACATTTTTTTCTTTCAGTTCTTTATTATAAGAATAGTCCGTTTTAATCTATGAATTTAACAACACTACTACTCTACTACCTAGTACAATTTTGGTGTTATGAAAATACTTTTTAAAATATGTCAAACCTGGAATATTTGTTATGGGACATAATTCTTTGAATCTAAATTCAATCATAACAAAGGTGTGTGAAGTGAGGGGCACTAAATGCTATTCAAAAGGTATACCAAAACCCAGTATCGCTTACTAGAGAGTACTAGAGTGTACAGTACAGTAAAGTTTAGTAGGCTGATTAGATGGCTAGCGATCTGAGTAAACGGTTTTCCGTGGATTCACTCAAGGACATTCCCAAACAAGGCATGCGTGACTTGCTTTTTAAACTCTTATGTGTCTCTAGGCTTTGATCATTGCTCCAACAACTTTGATCTTTATTAGGAACTATAATGGTGTCCCGTGGATGCTGAATTAGGCAGGTTGGTGAGCGGCTTGGCCTTGTATGTGGCTGGCAGCTAAAGGGGATTGTGGAGTGTTAGTCTCTGTGTGTCCGATGAAAAGAGTCTGGCCAGGGCATGTGTGGACGGAGGATTAGTTGTACACACCAGCCAGTCTTGTGAACAACTGACTCAGCAGTTCTCTTCTGGGGTTAATCACTATGCACTCTGTAGAGAGCCCAGCAAACATGCACAGGCGGAGAAGTGAACCAACTGAAATGACAACAGACATTTGGGAGGGGGGGGAGGCTGTATGTCTCTGAAAAACTGTAGCTTTTAACGCCTGTTGCCTGAGGTTGTTTGCCTCAGTAGGAGAGTAAAGTGCCTTTGTGTAATGAAGCAGTTGTTAATCGCTTGCATTGTTACAGGAGATCAAGCGGTGGCTCGTGGATGTTTATTGCCAGTGAAAGGGCATCGTGTCCCATCAATTTAAACACTATGTTTTTTGTCCGTGGACTGGGGGCCGCCTAAGGCATTTTTGCAACGCTGTAAGCCAAATCTTCCAGCTGGGCATGTAGTGTCATGTGGTTGGTGTGCCTGTGCCATATGTCAAGTGTGACCACCTACCCTGGGGAAATTATGCACTCTTTTCTAGTTGCAGCATAGGTGACTTAGCACAACAATCAAGTTGTTTTTGTCACTAGAACAAGGGGATAGGTTAGGGGGCGGGATAGTTTGGTGGTTAGGGGGGTTAGGGTGATTGACTCCCAGCCAAAAGGTTGTGGGCCTGGATTTGAAGAAATATATCCAGTCACATAAATAGAAATACCCATATTCCCCGCAGTAAGTCATATGCTGTAAGTCATTTTCCCAATATAGTCCTGAAGCCACATGGGCATTACCTCAGCTGAGAGGGGCCGGCACTATTTAGGGAATGTTTTGCTCAAAACTCAGCTGAATAGTTTTACCTTTACAAAGCACGTTTCTTTCCTCCTCACTGCACCCTCCCCCTACTGTTTATTAAAATAGAGACAGACTACTTTAACAAGGCATCCCAAACATGCAAACTTGGAACCACTGTTCATATCAGACGAGTGGCTTTTATTCGCTGCTTTTCCAGACTGTGGGCTAATATTAGCCCTTACAGCTCAATACACCCTGGATGAGCTCCATCATTTTAAGAGTGAATCGTGAGTCTTCATATTACAAAGCCTTCTGTGGACCTGAATCACGAGTGAGAACGCAAGCGATGATTTTATTTTAAGCAATAGGTCACAATGAAAGCCCTAGTGCCCTACATCCATCTCATTGAGGTCATGGGGATGGGAGCACCAGAAATAAGCATGTGTGATTGGCTCTCACCTCTCCAGTAGTACAAAGGTGCCGAGGTGGTGATTAGAGTTGTCAGAGAAGTGACAATGATGCAGATGGATGTGTGTGTGTGTGTGTGTGTGTGTGTGTGTGGGTGTGTGTGTGTGCTGTGTACACGTGTGGCCAGGAAAGCATCTGTGTGCGATTGTCCAAAAATGTGCCTTTGCTACTGTTCATATAAGCGCGTGAAACAGAACTGAACGTCAGCACTCGTTGAGTCAGTGGATTCACTGACAGGGACCCTCAGCGGCTTTATCTACAGGAGGTGTTTTTGAGGTGTCAGCCATATTGCCCAGATGTCCCCCTATGTCTGGTTACAACCGGAGCTTCCTAAACTGGACTGTGAACACATTTATCGCAGACGGCCCCATCTTATTAAGGCCGTCTCTCTCTCTCAGTGCATGAGCATACTTGAGCCGACCAATTTTGAGTTTACCAATACGAATCCAATATTTAGAGAGTGCTGATCCGATAACCGATATTTCAGCCGATATTATATTAGTTTTGAACAATGAAAAACATGTCACTGTGTACTGCAATATTAAATTATTAGCTGCTACAAGCTGCAGCTCCCTCTTAGCTTTCATCATGTATCAAAGTCAACTCCAGCCTTGTTTGTGGTCAGACTTAAATGCCGATACCGATATATCTGCAGAAAGCAAATATCGGCAGATATTATCGTCTGTCTGATATATCTGTCGGGCTCTAAAGCAGACCTACAGCAAACTGCACTGGCTTCATTAATGCCCAACTATACTACTGTATCCCTTGTGCATCCGAAGGGAGCAGGTGTAAAATCAATCTGAATATAGAGCTTTTTAGCAGGGTAGAACTGTCAGAACTGTCCCCTTCAGGTTGGCACAATCCTACAAGGTAAGCAAAAGAGATTCTCCCATTTAAAAAACACTACTCCATCAGCATCTATTAAAGATACCACTCTGGTCGTCCTCGTTTCTAGTCATCCACCGTTCTACTATTAAAGCTCACCTATTGTGTTCCACTGATGGGCAGATACCCACATTACCTCTCAATAGAAAAGAGACTTTAGCTTTTGAGGGAAGTGCTGTAAGAGGATTCCCCCCCGGGGAGTGCAGACTGAAAGGGATCACCGTGGTTACGTCCCTGTCGGCACTGTCACAACCTGTTTCTCACACGGCCGGCGTCCCAGCCAAATGCTATCAGAGTTCCAGCATATGTGAACCTCTTGAGGCCATCAGTAGTTCCGTTCAAGATCTATTCATGTATTTAACCATTAAAGTCTATTCTACTGTATATTGAATAGTAATTTATTTTATTTTTTCCCCACAAAAAATGCTCAATATACGAAAGCTTAGGTTTAGCAGCATCTCTACTCATTCACAATTAGGTCATTTAGCAGACGCTTTTATCCAAAGAGACTTACAATTAGTAGAATTACAAGGAGCAGATAGGGGTTAGACATCCTGCTCAAGGATGCTTATAGGTAGGCCAACTCTGGGGCTCGAAGCCACGACCTCCTGGCTGGGAGCCCAACACCCAGACCACTAGACTATCCTGCCCCCTACACTCGTAGGGGGCAGGATAGTCGTTGTAGAAAATGACAGGATCTATGAATATTAAAATTACAAACACCCCCATGCCCTCGCACGGGTGTCTTCAATGTCACTGATGATCACAACATCTCATGGACTAGAAACAGAAATAACAAGTAGACCTACAGAGAACTGAGAAAGGTTGAACCAAGTCAGGGGTTATCTTCGGTAAGGTTTGATGCACCAAATCTGTTAAGTCACATTCATTTTATGAAACAGATTCTGATTGTAATTTTTATGTAACTTACTTGATCTTCAGTTCCCATGTTCATTGAGTTGTGGTTGTGGTTGTACACCAAAATGATCTTCTATTCTATGATGTTCTACAAGGAAGGATTTGGTAGGTAGTCTGAGAATCGGTTAACATTTGCATTTATGCTCAACGGCTTTTTTTAAATGCCACTAGAGGCAACACGGGGTCACCTTGAATTTATGCCAACCCGTGCTAGACCAGTTTGCTTTTCATTCAAATCTAAAATGTGCATTGCAAATCTCCCAGATGATCTCAGTTTAGCAGGCCCTACAAGCCATTTGGCTCCAATCTGCCCTAAGAGCATTGGCCTGTGAAGTACCAGGCTTAAGCCATGAAAATAAAAGCTCCCAACCTGAGGTGGCACAGCGGGTGCGACTGCAAATAAGAGTCACATGCTAGCGACTGCTCGTGCAGAGATGTCCAATGTGTGCGTGTGTGCCTACACACACACACATGTCATGATTATCAGCTCAAAGAGGGTTAACCTCACAGCTGAGGATCACATGCACAGTCACGTGAACCTTATTTGTGTATAGAATATATGAAAGTGTCCAGACCTGAGACATTGGTCTTACATTTTCCTTCACCGGCAGTTAAGGGAGCAAGCTAGCGAAACGCTAGCATGTCCTGGAGCATGAGAGAGAACCTAAGTGTAAAGCAGTGTTGATAGTGCTATCAAAGCAGTGCGAGAGGAAGCTATGCTCCCACAAACGCAGAATATGAGAGGAATGCTGTAGGCTGCTTTCTGCTACTGAGCTACAGCAGTAGCTCCAATAACCAATAATCGAAACAGGTTGCACATCTCCTTTTATTCACTTGGGACCACCAGTTGCTTTTAAAGGATTTTAAAGGCTGAACCAATTTACTTGTCAGTCCCTCTTGCTGACCAAAAACGCACAAATGTGTTTCAACCTTCCAACAGCTTATAGTGTCATGGCATGTATTGTCATGACACAATGATGATTATGAATTGGTTTATGAACTCTTAACCTCCTTTGGGTACAAATGGGCCAACATATGGTGGCGGGGTGCCAGAGGAGAGCTTGTCTGGAGCATGTCGAGGCTAGCCCACATTTCACTAACCCCTGGGAGTCCACAACGGAGAAGCCTTTGTCTGGCAATTCCTAGAGTTTAAATTACTTTCCTAGCAGGGCAGACGCATTGAACTTTATGAACCCCCTTGAAAAAGTTATGTTGCTCACTAGCCTTACGGTTAACCTGTCTGTTTACCGAATCACAAGCCGTACAACATGCATCTCATCTCAATATAATCACATGTTGTCAGTGAGGAATTAATATTCAATGCTTGCTATGCTTCTTCTTGTTTTCACCTGCCTGTGACTCATTGGCTCTGTCACAGGTCTTGTTGACTGGTTACATTAAAGAGTGCTGACAGATGCAGCTCTTAAAATGGACCCGTGAGGTGCTCTGTGCATCGATGAGCCCCCGGGCCCACATCAGCAGGCTTCTCTGTACCCCACCCCTACGGCTACGCTGTCTAGGGGTGACGATCTGATGGATGGATGAGATGTGTTTTGGCCAGGATACCCAAAACACCTGGAAGATCAGAGGAATACCCAAAGTGTCTGTCTTTAGGTGCACGTGGGGGTGTTTGAAGGCCTGCTGTGCACACAAGTTCATATTACTTTGTCTGTTTTCACTGTGGCTATGCTGGAAAGTCACTTAGAAATAACCGAAAATTCCATGTGCCTATGAGGTCACTTTTCTGTATAAGGTATTTCCCTCCTGTGACTTCCCCATCTAGCAAAACAACATTCTATTACCAAAACCTTATCTCTGAATACTTTAATAGGTGACAGAACAGGTCCAGAGAGTAGATGTAACATGTACCAACATATTCCAACAGCTAATTTCGTTCCCCCGCATTAATGAAGAGAGCTTTTAATTAGAAACAGCTGGTTTAGTGTGGGTGTCACAAATACATTGGCCCTAGAACCACTACTGTCAGCCTCAGCTACCTTATTAGTATCCACCCAACAGCCACGACAGATTGTCGGTTTATATGTTGTCTCTTCTCTTCTCTTAAAAGCTCCTTGTCATATAACAACATAACAAAACATGAACATCACTGTTTTCTCTTTGCATTGATCACAAAAGGCAATACAAAAGACATCAGTGCAAGATCTGGTTTTCAAAAGCTCACGTAGGAGTGCTTAGCCAACTGACACAACCTCAATTTGTTTAGACAGGGAGCGGTAGCTCTCTCTTAACAAATATCCTAGACCACAGTAGAGGATCATGGGAGATGTATATAACTTTGCCTGTGTTTCTTTTGGTTGTGATACCTGGAACAACCCTTTTCTTTCTTTTTTCTGTCCCCCGTTTTAGCTTGTTTTATAGCTAACAACAGATTTGTTGTTTACAGTAATATGACAGTTCCTTTCTTTGTCGTAGTATGGGCAAACAACAGGTGCTCAAAAGCACACCTGGAAAATATGCAGGGTGTCTCTGTGGTGGGAGGTGTGTGTGTGTGTGTGTGTGTGTGTGTGTGTGTGCGTGTGTGTGTGTGTGTGTGTGTGTTATTTGTGTGGTCCTATACAATCTATCTTTAGTAAGAAAAACAACATGTACAACATTAATATTAAACTAACCAGCTCAAAGGTGTGTGCCTTTTGTGTGTGTTGTATTAGGGGCAGGGTAGTCTAGTGGTCTGGGTGTTAAGCAAGATGCCTAACCCCTATCTGCTCCATGTAATAGCACCATGTAATTGTAAGTCACTTTGGATAAAAGCGTCTGCTAAATGACCTAATTGTATTGTGTTGGTCCTGTGGGTTGCATGTTGTCACTCACTAATATCACCAATAATATCCCTGGGCCTGAAGATAACTCCTCAGTCTGTCTTTCACGCACAAATAGACCAACTCGAGCCATACTGACATTTTCCCAGAAATGTTACTAGGTCTTGAGGTGGGCAATTGGCAGTACAGATTTCCCGGAACATCGATCCATGTTCCCATTCACACATGACCCCATGAAAGAATGTTCCTGAACATTTCAGGGATGGACTACATGTGTGAAAGGGGCTTACATGGCTTGACTATTCTGATGTCATTCTATTCAAAGATAGCACATCATGTATTTGCATTATAACAGCGCCGCCAACAAATGATTGTGTACCTGTTTTCTCATAACTGTCAGTGTACTGTATCCCAATAACAATATCTATTCATTGCTAGCAAATGAGGCTACTGTATGTGTGGCACCGTGTGTTTCACTGGGAATCCCTTCATTTCCCTTTCTTGTGTAAAAACTCATTGCCTGACCTGCATAAAGGTAGGCACCCCGCTGTTTTCCCTGATGTCAGGGTGGCCTATGTTGGGATTTAAAGGCACACAAGATGACAACTGGAAGAACAGGATGGCCAACCCACAGCCTCTAGGCTGAATACTGGCGTGGCATATTGCAAATTAAATATATATAATTGGTTCTGTGTGCCTCCATTTGAAGATAAAAATACCTAAATATTAATTCTTTGAGAATTTGTTTCTTTGTTGTGTGCAGGTGTATGTTTGTTCCCTCTGAAGGGAGGTAGGAGAAACTAACGATGCTCTCACTCCCTTTGACCCCTGTCTCCTCCTCCCATGACCTGGGCACATGCTGACTCTAAATCATTTGGCAGAAGGACTTCCCCCACCCCACTCTTTCACACACACACACACACACACACACACAGTCCTCACTTTTCTGTTTTCTTTTTCTTCTTCCCCTCCCCCACCATAGAAATGTCCCCTCTCCACTCTCCCTATCCTCCTTACCAATCTCTCCTCTCCCGCCTCAACCCACTCCATCGTCCTCCAACTTCCCCAAACGCTGCCTCCTGTCCCTCCTGGCCCAGCGATTCTGCAATTGCTGTTACTATAGTAACCCGTACTTTATTTACAGCTCCAGCCTTTACTCTAATTAACTCTGTTTGTAGACATGGCAGCCATTGTGAGTGATGGGCAGACCATGAGTGTAACCGAGGTCGTACGGAGTGCTAATGCCAAGTTCTAAGACTGAATACAGGCAGAAGGTTAACAATGGCATGTGGGTGGCCAAGCTAAGTGAGAGACGTTCACAATGCCAGGGTTAGAAATGGGCTCGGTGTCGGATTCCATCAGGTAAATCCTCAGCTTGGACAGTAACATTTTCCCACCCAGTCGTTTTAGTAAGATTCTGAGGAAATATCAAGGGAAATGACCCCTAAATAGGCTACTATCACGTTACTACTATGCTAAATCCATTTGAGCCACAAGAAAGATGTATTCCTCAGTATAGAAAAACCTTGTTGCTCTTTGTTAATATTCTTTTTTGTAAGTTTATAATCCCTGTTCCATTTTAATTCCCATTATACTGTATACTGATGTTATTCCTGCTCTGGTTTTGCTTATAGACAAGCACGTCTGTGTGGAACACTATAACCATAGCACAGTGGTTTGTTTTATAACAAACTAAATGAGTGGAACTTGTTTCCTCCTCCAAACCTTGTTCCTTTTTGTTGTGGTTTACATGGGCATCCATTATGGTGCCATTACACTGCTCTGTAATTAGCATGCTGGGCCACCCTCATCATACACCGTATACGTGATGGGAAAACCAAACTCACTGCCACGAAACTCAGCTCCCTGTGAATACAAGTGTTTTCCTGTGATTTTGAATACAGCGTTAAGTTTCACAGAAATTGTTGCCTCTGATATGAGGACATTTTCTGTCCCCCCCCCCCCATTCCGGTCTATCTCAATGTATCCACTACTTTCCCATCTTGTTCTTTCTCTCTCTTTCTCTCACTCTACCTGTCTTTGTCAATGTTAGCAGTTAGTCTGTAAATGCAGTGTAGCCTAAGGGAAATGAAGTGGCAGTTTGAATGACTGTGCAGTTTGTCATGTAATGTGTCAAAACCCTCTTGTGTAGAATGGACGCTCAGGCCACACATTCCAACAACCAAAAAGCAAGGTAAAGACACAAACATCCTTGTATGTGTATTCCCGGATAGTTTACCACATTAAAACAGGAAGGATTCCTCAAATTTTTTAGATACTCTGTGGTTTTAGATGTCAGATGGTAAAATAAAGTTTCACCCTTACGTACTATTACCATCTGTGAGGCAATTTTGACTATACTGAAATCCCAAAACACCAAAATCCCAAAACAAACGTTTTCATACATTTGCAAAAAAGAAGCACTATAATATGTGTCGGTTCTTTTGAAGTGTTTGCTTTTTTAAAAAACACTTCCTCAGATTAAGCCCAAGATAAATAAACCCAAGAAAGAAAAAAAAAACATTATGGAATTCCAAAGGCGATATTCTCTATTGTGTCATGGCCTTCCAAGGCACAAAGCCTGTGGCTATCTTGGGATGTTTGTCAACAGACGGAACCACAACAATATCAGCATCGCCAGGAAAGAGGAAAGAGGAAAGATTGTGGAGGGTGGAGGGACAAGAATGGCTCTAGGAGGTGGCATTTCTTGAGACATTTTTGTGGTCCTTTGTTGCTTTCTTAAGCAGGTGTTTATTCTAGCGGTAATGAGCGGTAGTCTTTCTGGCCGGCTGACTGCCTGGAGAGTAATACGTGTTTATGTTGGGGTGAGAAGTTACTCTCAAACCACCACGGCATTATTCCAAATGCTTCTCCCCGTCTTCGTCCAGGATGCACAGCTCACTGTGATAAACAGAACCATGGGGAATACAATTAGTTTATTGGGGGTGTAGTGTGTTTGGAGTGCTCTACCACTGTGGGGATTTTACATGAGGAAACAAAAAGGTCTAAACTGTGAACTAGACGACTGGTTATTCTGTTTTCGTCGCAGTCATTACTCAACTGTTTTGGATGTGGCCGGCGGTCTAAAAGCACTGCCTAATGTGCCTACGTTTTTCTACTTATCGTGTCTCCATCTCTTTCCTCCTTTCCCTTTTCTTTCTCCTCCTACTTTTCTGTCTAGTAGCTTCAGACCTGTTTGTCAAAATCATGTCATGTGTCTGCTCACGCAACAGCCAAAATACCTTTGGTAACACTCAAGGTCGTTTGCTCTGACCTTTTCCACTTTAGAACCTTAGTCCAGTCGGCGTTAACCTCGCTATCCACCTCACATCATGACTGCCATTATCGGCTGAGGTATCAGTAGTAAGACTGGTGTTGTCTATTACTAGAGGTGGGGAATAGCGAAGAAGGTGCGGGGGCTTCAAGCTTCTGATGCACTCCATCCTGACAGCAGTGTGAACTTTGACCCCTCCTTTCCCATCAGTCACCATCCATCACCCAATCATGGACAGAGACCCTATTGTCTGCCTGCGTCAGGGCTAGCCTCAACTGGTTTTTCTCACTTAGCATTAGCAAAACCACTTTGGACATGTCATTTTGTCCGTGTACAAGATTAGGGAAAACAAAATAAGACACTTTCTGTTCGACCGAGGAAGTATTGATAAGATTAAGATTAACATGGTTCACACAGGGTCGTAGCCAGTGCTATGAATGGACAAAAGATAACGTAACAATTTTAAACCAACTAAGGATGGGAAAACTCGTCTTCAAGACGATGAAATGATGCATAGGAACTGGCGAATGGTGTGGCAAACATTGGTATGTCCGTTGGAGAGATGTAGGTCTCCCATTCCCAGTGTGTCTACAAGCCTTGTTTTTGTCCTGTGAAATCATGCATCACACGACAGCTTAGCACTCGCCCAGACTTTCTCTCTCTCTCGCTTGTTTTTTTTCTTTTCTACTCCCAGCACGGTCAGAGACCATTGTGCGAGAATGCTGTGAATTCCCACAATGGATCCCCTCTCCGGAGAACAATGAGTGAAATTCCTGACAGTTCCCCACAGGTTCAAGGCCTGGGTTGTGTAGGGTACAAAGCAGATTGTTACAGTGGCACTGCTATTCTACACCCAGTAGCAATCCCAGTGGTCATCCCATTGGGGATATTTGTGTGTCTGTGTGGATGGCCAGAGTTCCCAGTGGGAGAACAGGGAGGGGTCTACAGTGGAGGACGACTGGGGGAGGGAGGGAGTGAGCCTCTTTGGTTCTTTGACTGTGACTGTATAGTCTTTCTGTCGGGTAATCAAACCCCTGAGAACACAGTGGTGGCGATAACCAATGGCAATTCTTTCTTTTCTTGCTTCACAATGCTAGTACACTGGGCTTGTGTTGGGATAAAAACCCACTGGCCATATTCCCTCAGTAACCCCCTTCCACACATACAGGCTACACAAACAGTAGCTAGTATGTCCTAGCTAGCCTAGCGCACAGGAATACTAAATCTGGTGTCTGCTGGGAACCAGAAAGTGTTGATTTTACATACAAATCTGCTTAAATGTGTGCTTACATAGCCCGTAGGCTGCAGAGATTTGAGGGCTCCAAAAGGGTCCATATTTGTTAGGACTGGCCATACTGGAGAATCTGTGGTCCTCACTTTAGCAGCTGTCCAACAACGTGTGTGTGTGTGTTTTGCGAGCCTGTGTATGGACTGTGTGTTTATGGGTGGCAGACGGACCCCACATTGAATGGCAGGTGTCTTACACACACACAGAGGAATTTGCTGATTGACCCCCATTCTGTGTTTATTGATCGTCCACACTGACGGCTGTCCTAGACGTGATCTCTACCATGTGAGATACTATCATGTTACATTAGTCAATAGGATTTTCCACAGCTTGGTGGTTTTTTTTGTCTGTTACCTCGCACCACTTGTATGGTAATGCTTAATGCCCATTTATGTCAAGCCCGTTTGCCCGTGCAGTTGTATTGGATGTTGTCGTTTCATGTGAGCGCCGTTAGCATACAGTCACACCTACCGTCTCGAGTTTGAGTCTGTTTGCTAAGTGCTGCAGAGAGGTCATAAAACTTGTTTCATCTGCTTCCTTCTTTCGAAAAGCGTTCACACAGTCCCCCCCCCTCCCTTACACCCCCCTCCCCCACCCCCACCCCAACACTTAGTTCACAATAATCTGACATTCTATCTCCTTCGCTAGCTTTTATTCCCATAATGGAATGTGATAGCTGCTCATGAACACACCCAGGCCATTGATGTAGGCCTAATAAATGTTTTATAAGCCCAATGTAAGGACACCCCTCTTTTATTCAGGAGGTGCCAGTGGTCTGGTCTGAGGGGACAGATTGGGGCTTCCAGGGACCCCCTCTGTGGGAGCATAATGCATTTTGACTAGAGCACCCCGGCCCCTTCTAACAAGTCATTAGGGCCATTAAGTGGACGGTTTGTGGAGATGCTCTCTCTCTCTCTCTCTCTCTCTCTCTCTCTCTCTCTCTCTCTCTCTCTCTCTCTCTCTCTCGCGCTCTCTCTCACTCACTCACTCACAAACAAACACAAACCACACACACACAC
>JAOEHI010052901.1:0-15951 GCA_025447815.1 Percopsis transmontana | reverse complement strand
TGTGTGTGTGTGTGTGTGTGTGTGTGTGTGTGTGTGTGTGTGTGTGTGTGTGTGTGTGTGTGTGTGTGTGTGCTGACTGCACTGTTGCACAGTAAACGAGACCAATATCAGAACCCGCTCCATGTCTGTGTACAGTATGTGTTGCTGATTATACCACACGAACGGGTGCCTTACAAAATCACACACCACCCCTGCAAAAATGCTATTTTCTAAGTGGCTCGACAAAGAGAAAAGTGTGTGGCTAGAGATAGAAAGAGAAGGAGACAGGAAACTTACTCGTAAAAAATAGAGGAGGACAGTCCAGGTATTTACTCTAATTTGTACTGCCAGAACATAGCTGGTGCACTGTGGTATAGAAAATAGATCTGAAATTACACAGACTCTGCTTTGACGGGGGCTTCATAGAGGGAAAAGGGAGAGGGTCTTGGATGAGCCATCGGCAAGCGAGGAGCCACTTGTGTGGCCGAGAAACGCGTAAATCTTACAGGTTTCTCACAGTTACAGCGAGGATTCTAAAGGCATTCCATGATTGGTGTTCCTTTCCCCTCCTGTGTCGGGACCACCGCTCCCCTAGGAAACGCCACCGGGAGAGCTGGAGAAAGGAGGGAGTCGAGGAGGAGGAAGGTGAAGGAGGGAAGAATCGCCTGGATCTGATCCGCAGAAGAAGGAGGGTTTTGGAGTCTAGTAGGGAAAATCCCTGCCTCCGTTTTGCTCCCCCCCTGTCCTTGCACACACACACAAACACACACACACACTCTGTGGTGGTCAGGTGTGGCTATGTGGGGGGCTTGTCGGGCTTGCTGACCGGTTTACCTCCATTCATCACCGCAGGCTCACTTGTGCTTTTACTGGCAGCGACGGCTGCCTTGGGCACTGTCTCTCCTACGTCGTGCAGCGATGGCTCTCTGTACATGGCAACTGATGGGGAAGGGAGGAGAGAAATATGAATAAAAACATTTGGCAGAAGTGGGCTTCAACTCCGTAAAGCTCCTGGAAACGCATGTTTCGATTAGATGTTTCCATTTGATGTTTTGGCTAAATTCGGCTGGTTAGGCCCTTCCTCGGGTTGAAGGTGAGTGGTCCCACACTGCAAAGCCGCTGATGTCAGCACTCCATAGACGCCAATCATAAGGAAGGTGTCAGTAAGCTGGGCCCAACAGGTGCAACATAACTAGACATAGGAGAGTCAGGGGGATGTCAATCAAGACAGGTCTGGACACACACACACAGTCCTGAGAAGAGGCCCAACCAGCCAAATTAACTCAACCTCAAACAAATCTTTTGGACATGCTACCTGACCCGAAAAACATGAAAAATACATTCCAGCAAACAGAGAATCGGCTGTGTTCCTCGCCACTCCCTGTATGAATCTGAACGCACTCAAATAGCCAAAACAGTGTCATTATCAAGCAATTCACTACAGCTGTGCAGTAGCTATATTACTGATTACTGTCATGAGAGCACACTTCATCGTGATGCCATGTATAAATAATGGACACAAATCAGACTGGAAGGTGACAAGGATGATCCGAGCCTCTGCAGGGGCAACATAAAGCATCATCAATGTGAGATCTACTGAATAGCTCCTATATGCATGCAAAAGAAGTTATTAGATAAACAAGCTAAGCTAATATAAAAAAATATAAGAGCTAAGCTAACTCAAGCTATAACTCAGGGTCGGAATATGCTGTATCATTCAAGGCTTTCCATTTTATTATTAAGTGCACCAAATTTGCCTACCACTTTGTAGATACCCATGTGCTTGGAATGGTGACAGTGAATGATATAGTTACGTTTCATACCTTCTAATGGCTTGGGCAGGAAATGAGCAGCTGGTTTTGTTTTTTTCACTCGATTCCCCTTCATGGCTTGGCCTTCTTTGTTGAGCCCTAGGAACCAAGCTCTCCCCGATTCCTGCTGTCGGTACAACATGGACGAGTAGATCACGTAGTAATTCTCAAACACCGACTCTTTGAACTTGCATTCTGCCGTAAAGAGCTCCTGCAAGGGCAAACAAGACAAACAGAAGTCAGCAGGGTGGTTTCTGTGCCCACAGACCTAACCAGAGGAGCTTGTATTTAACTTCACTAATGTATGAGACATTACCAGATGCCGTTTCGTAAACAATTGACATAGGAAAGGAAATAGACTTCAGCACTGCACCATTTGTTGGTTGCTCAAAGGATCACAAAGCCTCACAATAGACGGTGGTCACAGGGAGAAATGTCACCTGACTCCTATGCTTGCAGTGCACAGATTAATTCTAAGGTTGGTGCCGAAACTGCCTTGCCAGGTGAAGTGGGCTCCATACGTCCACCTGTCTTTAAGAGAACAAGGGTTATGGAGCCTGGAGTTGCTGTATATCACCACCGATTCACACCGGCCGTACTGTAATGGCCTGCTCCGATGAAATGCAACGCCCATTCTCTCTTTGGCCCTAACCTTGACATCAGCTGTAAGAGCACTGGTTTGGTCAATTAGCCTGCGTTTCCTGCCGAAAGCGTGTATAGTCAGATGCCGAGCAGTCATGCGTATACTAGATGTTTCACAAAGGGAAGCCAGTCATTCGTAATTGCGGGCTTAAGTGACGTAGGCTATGTTTTGCAGTTTTTAATGTGTTGCCAAAAATTAGCATGCTTTATCCACTCCAATGAAAGGATCACTGTCTGTCTCTACTAATACCAGTTTGACCATGACCGCCGTACTTGACGTGAGTAAGGACAGAACTAGTCCAGTCACTTCTTCAACGCTACACCCTAATTTGCCAGTAACAAATTAACACTGGAGCACTGCATCTCTCCACCATTCATTTCCAACCAGAAGGGTACTATAAAGCATTTCCACACTGTCCACTGCGCCTGGCTAAAAATAAAGGCATTTACTTGAGTTGTATTAATCAAAGCAGTCTTTTTCACCACGGGTTCACACCCTGGTGTGGTTAGTTACTGTAACTCAACTGCTCTCAAATTCAGATATTGATCAAACATTTTGGGTAAAGCGGAAACTAGCTAGGTTGTCTATTGATTTAGGTTACCACGCATTCAGTTCTAGGACGACTTTAGCCTTCGTGTTGAAACCTGAAAATGGATATACATAAAACAAATACTCTTATAATCATCTATAATTAATAACCAATAAATCTGATTTAGCGAATCTATTTTCTAAATGGATCTCAAGGTTTTGCTGAAGGAATCTTTAGATCTGCTGGTAGGCTAAATCTGGTATCTCCTCTAACGGCTATTTCTGAACTCTTAGCTCCGAAAACATGACACACCAGGCCATAATAGTGGTGATTAGCCTTGTGTTAAATTACTCCTGTCAGAGCTGTACCACCAGGCAGTAATCCACTGATGGCAGTACTTTCTGGAAAGGAACTAAGAGACACTTTCAATGACCATAATGACTGCAAGAAGCAGCGAGCCTGTATTTTGAGAGTGTCTCCTTGTCCTTGATTGAGGACTCACATAAGCTCCTCAGCGGAAGGCCCATGTGCACAACATAAGCACATGATTTGAGTGCGGTTACTGATGGATATTCAGCAACGTGGTGACTTCCATCCGTCTAGCCAGTTATTGCGTTACACAAAAGAATATTTTAGGACTAATAGACTGATTAGGATCTGAATTATTACTTTTGGTACCGTAACTGACAAAAAAAAAAAACCCTAAGCAGAGCTTTCTATTGATCGTGGGACAATGGGACAGCATGATGCAATCCAGGGTGCATTATGAGATTAAACCCGGCGAGAGGCTTTTCCAGCATGTTTAATATCAAATAAATAAACGTTCCCTCTGGACTGTGGCAGGCACAACCCCATCACTATTCATTTGGTGATGTCCATTAGGATTTATAGTGTGTCAGCAGCAAACAGCGGTTTATCAAAGGGCTGCTTATCAAGGCCGGGTTGTCAGAGAGGCGTTCCTGTCTGCCTGGCTGTTGCATACTGTGTAGCACGGGTACCACCCAACAGATTTCTGTTTCACGTTTATTTTGATAGGGACCATGCACAAACACAATCATCTTACCAAGAGGGAAGAGACGCTTTGTGCCAGATTTAGCTATTAGCTCATTTCCAACCGCAGTCCCTGGGCAGAAACACATCAAAAGTATATCATATACACGTAATAGCAAGCAATAGCCAGGTAGCAAGTTACATAGTATCATTCTCGTCCTAAGAGGGAATTTGAGGGGGGAATTGTTGTTGGAAGTCTGCTTAATGAGGAGCCTTTAGACATCCGATAGAATGTTATTGCACAGTGTAGGAATACAGGTTCCACAAAATAGGCAGCTCACAGTGAGCCTGTCCTCGGGGTGAGCTGCAGACCTAAAGGCACATCGACATTGATTTGACACTCGTTGAACCGAGCAGCACTTTGTTACCCAATGTGCCATCGAAGAGAGCATTAAATCGTGCCCTCTGAAACACTCTTTCTGAGCCGATTAGAAGGCAAACAGTTTTACCTTCACGCTACCTTGAGTCGTTTCAATTAGGTAATTAATTCCACTTGTTTCTCGTCAGGTGAGCGGCACTGCAGATTGGCTCCTTGCTGTAATTAGCCAGATCATTCCTATGCTGGTCAGAAGGCACAGACGTTTCTGCTTTGCCAAACAGCCCCGAGCAGAAGCAATCACACAAACTGATGCAAATGCGAATGCCATAATAATGGCTAATCACAGGCCTTTATGTAAACACGCCGAATGTCTGTCAGCGGCAGGGCTGGCCTAGCAGTGTCAGTGGCTTGATTTTGGAAGTGATATGTCGTGTCAAACAGATGTAACATTGTCAGTCACCTATAATTAGCCTGATTTGAGATGGGAGCGGTGAAAGGAGCCTACTTCAAACACATTGTTCATTGATTGCAAGTCAAGTGTTGGTAGAGAGAGAGAGAGAGAGAGAGAGTCTTTTTTCAGATGAAAGAGACCAAAGGCAGACAATCTCCTCTGTTGTCAATAATTCCTCACTGATATAACATTTGAATTTATTTTGTTGTCAATAAAATGCTAGTGTCAAATTTGGTATGTAGCTTGCGCAGCCATGTTAAATAAACAGAAATCACATGTTGACAGATTAATGTGAAAGCATTGCGAGTCAGTCGTGGTGTGCTGTGTTCATTTGAGCATGAAATGAGCCAGCGTGCCAACTAGCAACTAGCACCATTTTCACTCTGATGCACAGCTTGAACCTTTATGAAGGTGAAGTGACATCTGCTCCCTGCTGACAGACACTACTGCACTTTTCTTGACAAGCCCTTTCCTTCTCTCCTTCCTGCATTTTTCCCTGACATTTTTTCCTCCCTCCTCTTGGCGCCCAGAACATGATACATACCTTTGGTCTTGGTTTCCATGGTAACAGAGAGGAGCTCCAGTGTGGCAATGTGCAATTGGAAGGAAAACGGGCTTCCCCAATGCATCCTTACACTTTTATCCGCTTATGAGATTACACCTAATAATATAACTCCTTTAAGGATTTGTCACTCTGTTAACACTTTAGTTGTCTTTGTTTTTCGATTTTACATTTAAATTAGGAAGAAAATACTCAAAATAATGTACATTTAGTATTTTTGACCACATTAAACAAACTATCTCTAAATTTGCACTCCCAATTATAACACCCATTCATCACCGTGAACGGTCTAACGTCGACTGAACTGCCAGCAAAGGCCTTTGACAACGTCTGTTTGTGGAGCCCAAAATAAGGGTGGTATGTTATTGAAAAATACTGGTGACATTGGAATGAGAAAGGAGAGTGGGAGAGATATGGGCACAGCTCACAGCTCACACCTTCACACCGGTGGCAAATCGAATCATTTTTGTGGTTGATTTTCTCGACTCTCAATCCCCCCCCCACCCCCCACCCCCCACCCTCCTCCGCTCCCCGGCGTCTGATTGGACATGCTCTGAATGGAAGTACATAATTGACCTTGGCCAAAGACAGCAAGAGGGACAGAACTGCTCAGAACCAGATAATCAGTCCACCAGCCAGAGGAGAGACACTGAGAGATGAGGAAGGAAGAAGGGGGGAAGAAGGGGGGAAGAAGGGGGGGGGGGGTCCAGGAAGAAAAGGTAATAAGAGACAAACGGACAGAGACAGATGGAAGCAGAGAGAGAGTCTTAAATAATAATCCCCGATAAAGAGAAAACAAAAGGAGCTCAGGAGGAGAAGGAAAAGACAACAGTCGAGGGGGGAGCCACTCTGAAATCAACATTGCTTTAGAAAACCACTTGACGGGCCGCGGCCGCCAGTCAAGGCCGGCTGAAACGTAGGTGAGAGAGAGCAAGCCGTAACAGGGAGGGGTCAGTTTCATATGCAGAGTGATTGCTCACTATACAACAGGGCAGAAACTGAGAAATTGTTTATTAATGCTGCCAGCATAAAGCCTATTAATCCAAGGAAAAAGGTCAACCTCCAGAAAGCTGAGCGGCATTCACAATGCTAAGCTGCTCTCATATGTATAAGAGTCACATTCACTGTGTGTGTGTGTGTGTGTGTGTGTGTGTTTGTGTGTGTGTTTGTGTGTGTGTGTGTGTTTGTGTGTGTGCAGACAATGGGGCCTCTGGCAGAACTGTGTGATTATCAAATCCAATGGAAAGAATCTCCAGAATACCTACCCTGTGCCAGATTGTACTCACACTATAGCTTGTGAATCTCATCTTGTACAACATTTATATTATCCTCTAGTATGTGACGATGCATGAGCCCGCCCAGAATTGATGACCGACAGAATTGGCATTGTTAAAGAAGATTATAAAACGTAATTTCGAAACATTGTTTTATCTTATGGTTCCAAATTGTAGAACACTGTTGTTTTGTAGACTTCATGTTGTATACAAAATTAATCCGCTTACATCGGCATGCAGTGCGCCTTATTTCACAGTGGGGAGAAAAAAAAACAGAAAACGGCTGAAGCAAATTCATACATAGAGGAACCCACAGGGAGTGGATCTGGCCATATTTTTATCCATACAGTAGGGTTAGTTCTGGCACAAGTGCATAAGCCACTAGGTGACAGTTTAAAGTTTAAGGAACAGTTTGGTGTGTGCATCAAAAAAAGTTGAGAAAGTAGAACCAATGACCAAACGTTCAAATGAGCTGCTTTTACTGCAAACAAACCAGGACGTGATATTAAAAGCCTTTAGATGAATGTGTAAAGCTCAAATTTCCTAATAATGACATCCACTGCATAATTTTAAAGAAACCCTTGAAGAGATGTCCTTGCGATGACTACATAAACAATGGCATGTCTACGTATTATGAGTACTGTGTTGTACTCTTTGTTGAACACCGTTTTAACGCTCATAATGTTTTATCTTTTTTGTCCATTTTTATAAAACACCAAGGTACTGTAGCAGTACGACATCATCTTGACCTCTGTAGTCAAAAGCCAAAAAATACAATCAGGCCAAAAGCTTTTAGAGTAAACACATAAAATACTTGACATGGTATATAAAAAATATTATCTTTTTTATCGTCACTTTCATCACAATGTGCTGTTTCTTTTGGATTTAGGAGGTCTTGTCTCCCGTCACAATTACTTGAACCTGCTAAGGACCCCTGTAATGTGTGGTCCTTACGGGGGTTAGACATGTTTGGTTTTTTCTCCCATGGCACTAACGTTACCAGCCTCTGTTGGTTAGCTGCGCGAGCGAGAGAAGACCAAATGAGAGGCAAACAATTTCAGAAATTCTCACTAAAATATGTGCTGGTTGGTGGATCAGATACACGCCAAATTAAACTCATTACACTGTGAATTCACCGTCTATTATGTGTGTGTGTGTGAGACGGCATTTGAAGAGTTTTTTCGGCTGTTACCAAAGTAACTACCCGGTTTGCTGCTCACCTGTGTCACAGACTCACTCCTCTTGTGTCAATGAATGCATGCTGTGGCAAACGATTAGCGACGAGTTTGACTGAACCAACTCAAAGGGTGGTCCAAAAATTTGTGATTACTTGGTTTTGTAAGTTGCTGAAAGTAGTGAAGTTGATCAGAGATAAAGGCTTAAATATAATCAGCTGATTGCTGGGGACTGTATTTTTCAAAAAGACAAAAAGTGGGGTAGCAAAACCATAACTTTGCTCCCCCTAACTGAATAATGGGGGTGCATTTGCTCCTCTTGCTTTTGTTTTTGTGAAATTGGAGGGGTGCCTGACAATATATATCTGTATGTGTATGTACAGTAAGTATCTGATTCCTGTCTTAACTGTCTTTAGTTATATAATTGTGTGACTCGATAAATCCTCGATAAACTCAAAGGTCTTGTGTCTCCCTAAGCCCCCGTCTCTTGGTACAGTCCCATAGCCCTTGCTCTTTCCTTACATCGAGTATACAGCACATCTATTTTTGAATGGTGGGTGACAAAAGGCACTGGTGCTTTTAAAGTGTTTGGCCACCAGCAGCACTTAAGCTCTGGATGAAGTTTCCCCGAGGACCGTGACCTTTTAGCTGTGTTTAGAATTTACCACTGTCCGACTGCAACTCTCCTGACGCACACAGACACACACACACAGAGGTGGAAAAGTCTGACTTCAGAAAGTAAAAGTCCTGCCAGGTTTTCCTTCTGCTTGTTCACTTAACCAGGTGATTTCAATTACAGGGACTAATAATTGAAATCACCTGGTTAAGTGAACAAGCAGAAGGAAAACCTGGGACACACACACACACACACACACACACGCACACACACTTTTTCGATCTAAAATTCTACCTCTGAAATCCTCCCTGGGTGACTAAAGCCCTATTCGGACTGGATTGGTTTTACATGAGGATGTGGAGTAATGTCATTTTACCACAGGGACGTCTATAATATTTATAATTCGCAGGGGAGACGAAATCTCGGTATAAATGACAGAGATGTGAGTGGCTACTTGATTTACGCACTACCGTCACACCCAAAAATCGCTGCTCATAACTAGAAAACATGGCCCCCAACCACAGCAAAGAGAACTTTGTACCTAATCTCAGTTTGGGGCGAACATCGCTTTTAAGTTCGAATACGAAGTACAACACCTGAGGTTTGCGACAGACTTGACCGACCCGAGGTACTGTACTGTACATGCCTAATGAAACTAAATGCTTCCTTGAGCACCTCTATACTTTTGGGAAAACGCAAAAACCTCAGTT
Source organism: Percopsis transmontana (assembly GCA_025447815.1). Classification (NCBI taxonomy): domain Eukaryota; kingdom Metazoa; phylum Chordata; class Actinopteri; order Percopsiformes; family Percopsidae; genus Percopsis; species Percopsis transmontana. The sequence goes on along the minus strand of JAOEHI010052901.1, from coordinate 6,832 downwards.
TCCACAGGATATGACAGAATATTTGCACATCTGTTAACACAGGATTAGTGTAACCTGAGGTTATTTCTACGGCTCGTTTTACAGAAGGTAAAAGGCACCTGAATCTTAATTGACACGGGAGTGCGCAGTCTGTAATAGTGACATGGCAAATTCAGGCGGGACCAAAATCGACCACTCGAAATCACCGAAATCACTTATCTGGAGATAATTACATTACCCCACATCCCCATGTGAAACGAATCCGTCCAACTAGTGCTTAAGACTCAACATTTTTTGCAATCAATAACTAAAGACTGCTATGACATAATAACTTTTGGGTAACTCTGGGGTGGAGGGCTTAATTGTTGAGAACCCAAATATTGAGCCAGGAATAACCACAGAAAACAGATTTCAATTGATTGATTTACAGATTTAGACAAAAGATAAAGTTGCCTACTGCACCTTTACACCTGTTCCATCTATAGTATTCCCCTGTAAGCCTGGTGTCATAAGTGCAGGAGACAGACTAGTCAGAGTAATGAATGATTCATCGGTGGAGCAGACTGGGGACTAAACATGGCCTGATCTTGGCCCTTGTCAAGGAGGAGAGCACACTACTAATAGACTACAGGCTCAGTGGAGAGCCAGAGCACAACCCCTGCCGTGAAGAGAATAAATGATAAAACTTTAAAAAGTTGACTTGAAGGACACCGGTTGGGTGACATCATGACGGTGTTGTTGTGGTAACAGTTACTTCAATTCAACACAGCGCTGTAGCGTGGCATGGAGGAGCATTAGTCTGAAGGAACCACCCACTGCTGATAAAAAACAATATCCTCTGTGTGTGTGTGTGTGTGTGTGTGTGTGACGTTGTGTGAGTTAGCAGCAGATTGGTGTCATGGTTGCCATATGTTGTGCTAGATGGACTAGTCATCCCTCAGCCAGCCAGATGCGGACGCACACACACTCACACACACACACACACACACGCACACGCACACACACACACACACACACTAACAACAGAGGTAAACTGTAAACGCACAAAGAAATAAATTGAGAGATGTCTGCAGGTATGAAGCTATATGTCACTATTTCTCTCTCTCTCTCTCTCTCTCTCTCTCTAATTCTATCCTAGTTATTCAAAGAACAAATTGCATCTACTCTTGATCACTGTCCTTGTCTGTTTTACTTGTGCACTTGTCCTTCACTCCGCACCGAAAGTCGCTACAAACTGTCACACTTTGAAGCAAAACAACCGCCCCGTGTCTATATCCCAGTCTGCTATTTATGGTAATGTTTTAGAATACCTCCAAAGTACGGCCATAAAAAACTATTGTACACAATGCTTAAAGAGAGTAACTGGCAAGCCAAACACCCCTGCTTTCTAATAAATTATCTAATCTTTTATTCAGCAGAGAACATTCGTGGCTGAGAAGGCTGAAGTGTGAAACTATTATGTATAGTTTGCATATGTATAGAATACATTTATATGTTCTGCATTAGAAAGGAATGTAAGCAGTGATAGACAGCGACGTCCTGAATCTGCTCTTCTGAGCCACTAAATCATCTCTCCTGCGTGGCTCTAAAAGGATTTTAATGGGCCTTTCAATATTGCTTTTGAAATCTTCTTAAGGCAAGAGTACTTAGTACTTAAAACAACAAGTATAAATAATGTCCTCGCTACGACATTGCTTGTATAAATTGCTTAACTCAATTAGGCATAGTTTGTCGCAAATGGCCCTTTCCATTTAGTGGGATGAATAACATTCCAGTGGAGACCCACCTGCCTACTGTGTGTTGGGATACTTTAACGGATACCGGACTGTAGTGTCCTTCAGTGTCCTTACCTCCACACACTGATGCTCAGGAGGAAATAGTCTATATAGACACTGTATTTAAGAAAATACAAAAAATTCAGCCACCATTTTATCGACACGTACAACAACTCGCTTCTTCAGAAGACTCCATTTCCCTCTGTTGATCTGGCCCTAAACCCCGCTGACTAACAGTGCATGCAGCACTGTGTTAGGGGATGACAGCCGAGGATTCCCCGCCCGTCCATCTCCCGGACAACAGGGACAAAATGTGAATATGGAAGACTCTGCCAGTAAACATTCGCTACCAGCTTGGCAAAGAGGAGACAAGGAGACAGCTATCCTGCCAATCACCCAGGCTAGGCAAATAATGTATTTATAACCAACAGTTATAAATACATTACGAGGGGGCGGGAGGGGAGTATTGGCTGCTTTCACGCCTGATCCGGAAGGGGATAAGAAGCAGATCTTAATCTTAATATTAACAGATAATTCCAACCCTGTGTTTCAAGTATTCAGACAGTCTTAATCAAAAGGACCAAACCCAACTCAACAGGAAGGATTTCCGCTGGCTGTTTGGCCTGTATATAAGAGCGAAAACGCCTTGATTACTCTGGTTAGATATGAATACATTTTCATATCACAAACTGATTGTCTTGGACTTGGAATACGTAATAGCGTTATGAGTTATCAGTTATCAGCCGGCCCACACTGGACACATAAAGTCAGCCAGCCTTCAGTTCTTGACGTGTGTGTGTTGGGAGTAATCTGCAGGCAGACTTTACAAAGCTAAAGTTGAGTCTGGATTTTGTGGCACTCATATCTGCCCCCTGTGGCCACTAGAGTAGAGGACATGTACAGGACATGTTAAGACCACAAGATGATAGACGTGAACTGCTTCAGGGCTGTTCTTTATATTGCACTTTATTAAAGTGTAGCCTTCCTTCAACATTGAGATCTGAATCCGCACCTCTATGTCCTTTCTTATCTCCCATGTGTGTGTGTGTGCATATATGTGCACATAAGAAACTTTCATGCACGCTTGGTTTTTGTGTCAGTGTGTGTTTTTGCTCAGGCATATTGTCTATGAGTGTGTAGCGTGTGTAGTAAACGATAGTTCTCTGGACAGTTGAAGTGTGTGTGTGTGTGTAACTGGCCTTTGTATCACAGCTGTAGAATAACTTCTAGGAATTCACTAAGATAGGGCAATAAATACAATGTACAGAGTGGTGGCAAAAATACCACATTTGACTGTCTGACCTAAGGCCTCATTGTAATATGCCTGTGTGCTTTTATCTTGTTTGCTTTGGGACACAATTAAGGCCATGCTCTTATGGGAAGTCCTATCAGGCTATGACATGGCGAACCTATTTGCAAATGTAATTAAACCCTAGTTAAAAACAGTTTGTTGTGTAAGAGTCATTTATAATAAATAAATAATATAAATTCCACAACATACAGTATTTAAAAAAATTATATGAATTGTGAATATTTCATATATTAATATATAAAAAAATTGCAGGTAACACTGTACAAACCATTTCATTCTTTACAATTAAGGAGTTTTGCGGAAGGGGTATCTTCCGCAAAAGGTATCTTCACTCTCTGGTGAAAGTGTGTGTTGGTATTGAAGAGAGAGAGACATTGCACTTGTTTAGTCACAACATCACAAGCTTTATAGTGAAAAGAGAATATAATGAGAGTCTCAGTGGGTCAGATACTTTTTGGTCTCTGAGCCGTAAAGCGATTTGTCCGATTTTGCATTATAATGAAATGGCCAACAGCTGATGGTCTCATTTTCTAATGTACCATAGATAGATGCATCACAAAAACATTGAACGCCTCACTCGCCAAAATACACACACACACACACACACACACACACACCCGCAGTGTACACTTACTGGAATGGCAGTTTCTACATGTTCCCTCAGTGGCTGTTGTTTTGACCGGCTCCCAGCGTGGAGCTGGAACCAAGAGAGGGTGAGCAGGCGAGGCTCAGCGGAGACGGAGAGGAGCTCTCACTCTATTGATTTTTTACGGCGGGCGTGAAGCCTGATAAAATGCTACTTTCATTTCAGAGGTGGAAGTGGAAAAGGACACAACGGGATTCGTGCGGGAGGGGAAAGCAGAGGAGGAGGGTTATTATGGCTGCGGGCGTGCTAAACACAAAGGGCCCCTGTCTGTCACACGGAGAGAACCGCCATCCTTCAAGCCAGCCCCGCACTGTTGATCCGGCCATTGAGAACAGCTTGAGCAAGACTTGAGCTGTGACCCCGTCGGCGCGTAACTACGCCCCCCCTGAGAGGCTTCAGCCCTCATAAAACAGCCCTGAACCCACAGGATCCCTGCATGGCCGCCAGAACTGCTGTTTAATGCACCACACTTACACCGTGCTTTGACTTTCCAAAGCACGGTGACAACAGACCCCCATCTATTTTCACGGCACCTTCCCACTGAGATGCTATCTGTGTCCCTTTTCTTTTTGCTTTTAGTGACATAAAGTGCCTGCTTTGCTGAGTGTTTACAAGTACTGTACATTAGATTCCTATTTGGAGGTCTTAATAAGTACTTGTGGCATCTAATGTCTGCGTCCCGACGCTGTTCATTTGCGCATTACATTGCACTCAAGGCACAAACCACAAGTGCACCATTTGTATTTGCATGGTGCTTGACATTTACGCACTGGGGAAAGCAATTAGGCCAGCATTGGGGTCATTAATACAGCGAACAGGCCAGATGTGTCTGCGCTGGTAGCTGCCTTGCTGGGTATTCGTTGGGAAATGAGAATTACGGCATGCATAGGGGTAAGGCATACACTACAGTGGCTTTCGCAAGAGAATGCAGTGACAATGCACACGCATGTCATAGTTTTCAGTTTGCTTTTAAGTGGTCCCATTATGTGGTCCCATTTTCCAAATGTTCGTGTCAAGGTTCTGTGCCACAAGGGAGACTTTTAAACTGGGTTCCTTAACAAGACCTTAACAAGACCTTAACAAGACTAGACTGCATTTGATGAAAGTCCAAACCGATAAAAGGCAAGATCCGCAGATTCCACACTACTTATTAAGATGACCTGACCTGCCTCGAAACAGCCGGACGTGCCTGCATGGAATGGGAGCGCTAGAAGCAGATTTCTGCATTTAAAATGGACAAGCAACAGTATTGGCATCCCAGGTGAAAGATAAAAGAGTCAATAAACGCTAAAAAACCCTGTTACTGTTCATATATCAGCGTCTATCATTCCACGCCTTTAAGACAAGCAGAAGACGGAGACTGGCACTTTCTAACAATCTGCTAATCGTCGTAGCACAACAGCAATCAAAATAACATACAAGCTGTGTTTTCTAGACGCTCCGTGTGATATCACTAATCGGTCTGTAGCGATACGACTCAGAGTAAAGCAGGGAACAGGTGGGCGTATTTGCAGGTAGCACTGTATTAATACTAGGTAGGTGACTGAAGAGCAGAACCAATGTGAACGGAGTAGAACTCCCTTTTGTAAATGCATTTTAAAGATGATCCTTAAAAGGTAATCACAGGACAGGATGGGATCGATAATCTATTCACCGCAGAGGTTCTCTGTGCTTCTAATACAGTTAGAAAGAGACGCGGTGTGCATGGACGATGAGGCTATCATGAGCTTACACAGCTGGGAGATTCAACTCATTTTAATAGAGAGGGGTTGGGGAATGTGGGTTCTTCCATTAAATAGCTATGATGAACACAAATAATACACGCTTGTATGGGGAGAATTGAATTTCGGCATTAAGCCTCGTCTTGTCTCGATGCCGAAAGTCTATTTGTTCGCGTTTGTGTGTGTGTGTGTTTGTTTTTTCACTATTTGCAGTCTGGGCTGTGTTAATAAAATAAATATTATCAGTGCGTCCAAACCTGGACTGGATGTACTCTTTCAGTGTGCTGCTTTCTATATTTTCCGCTAGCATTTGTTTTTTTGATTCTTACACACCTGCAAGCCTCTCTTCACACTGAGTCTTTTTTGGAGAAATACATTTTCTAGAATCCCGCCGTCTATGGAGAAGACTTGGAACAATATGTGGTGTACAGCCAAACAGGTAGAAGGCAGCAGGGTTTCCCCTGGAATATCTACCTCGGAGTTTCCGCTCTGTATTTCTGCCACCTAATCGTCCCCCTCCTAAGCGATCAATGCTTCGTTCTCTCCAGTCTCCAGGCTTTCTCATTATCTAGCAGCACTACACCATTTAGAAGCAGCCTCCATTTGCATATTTTTTGACACTTTTCATAAAGGTGTACTATCGGACAGCGGCTCTTGGGGGAAGGCACAAGGTCATTTGGCGTGATGGGGGCTCAGAGACAGCACTATGTGACAGATTGAAGGGCTGGCTGGTGGCACTCACCTGTAAACAGGCTGGCCATTCTAGGGATTAGCACATCATCCCTGTAAGCAGCAGGAGAAACAGTTGCCTCTGCTTAGCGGAGCTTGGACACTCCATTTAAACTGATTCTACTGGAAAGTTTTCAAATGTGTTTTCCCAGTCATTTACATTTATACTACATTCAATTTACATTTACAGTTCATATTTAAACATCAGATGCTCCCGTGAGGAAAAATGTGTGTATACTAACTTACTAGATAACATGTATTATGATTATTATTATTATTATTATTAGCAAGTATACAATGGCAAGTATTTGTGTCGTACAGACAACACAAACTAGGTGTTTGGACCCCCCTTCCTCCCCAACCGACACAACAGACACATACACACACACACACACACACACACACACACACATCCCACCTGGCCTGCTCCCTCACAGCTACAGTGTAAATCATAAACATGTCTCTCACACCAGTGACTCAGAACAAAGTGGCTCACACCTTCTCCTAACATTATAATTACCTTGAATAAGCAGGGGGACTAAAGTGCGATCATGAAACTGGGGTAGACTTGAAATGAACAGACTCTAAGCTCCAGAAAGAGAGAGAGAGAGAGAGAGAGAGAGAGAGAGAGAGAGAGAGAGAGAGAGAGAGAGAGAGAGAGAGATAGAGA
>JAOEHI010052900.1:0-45757 GCA_025447815.1 Percopsis transmontana | reverse complement strand
ATCTGATCCGTCTCTGAATCCGTGGGTGGCTCACAAAACATCTTCTTTTAAAGTTGTCAGAGTTTCTTTGACTTTCATTGAGCTATGTGTAGACACACACACACACACACACACACATAAGTGTTTCTCTGCTTGGCTGCCATAGAGCTTGCCTTAGAAAGCTGGGAGCTTCATTAAGCCTTTAAACCCTGCAGAGACTCTACTGTAAGTCATCACGTCATCAGCTGATGGCCTGATGTAGGGAAGTGAAATGGTGGCAATGCCGGTGTTAAACTAGCACTGGCCGAAGCTGAGCGTGTTGTCATAATGTATTACCATACCATGTCATAACATGATGCATGGACATCACATTTAACATGCATTTTCCAATTTATTGTTCAACGTAAGATGTCATTTTTTGTATACATTGTATGGCTCGGCTCTGGTTCAAAAGTGTACATGTAAACAAACAGCAGCCAAATGTAGCACATTTTTGTTGAATTTAAGATGTATCTAATTTCACATTAATTTATACTTGATACACTACTACTTTTAATTTAACCTTTAATGTAAGAGGCCAGTTGTTTTATACATTGTATGGCTCAGCCCTTATTTATACTTGATGCACTACAATTAAGAATCGAATTTTAAGTTTGAATGTTTTAAATTTGAATGTCTCATAAATAGGCTATATTTTTCATTGCACGTAAAAACCACACTGTAAAATCTCACAAAAAAAAAAACGCAATATTGTCTCGCAATATCTACAGAATACACACAGTATTATGATACATATCATATCGGCACTCAAAAATCTTAATGTATCATGAGGTCTCTGCCGATTCCCGTCCCTACTAATGACACTAAATCAGTTAGTGCTGTACTTTGCTTTAATAAAACATTCAGGGCCTTCTGTATTGAGGGAAGCCCTCTGCCTAAGTGAGCCAGGGTTCCTTTTGTCGTTCGCTTCTCTTGGAGTGGAGACATACTCGCACATGTGCAAGCTATGTGGAAGGGAACAGATCCCTACAGGCAGTGCGCCCCTTCATCAGTGTTGTCGTGCAGAGACTTTGCCGTCGCCTAAGGGAGGTTCTGGGTTTACAGTAGCACGCGTGCCGGCTTGGCTACAGATGCTGGCTTACAAATAGTAGCTTCTCCTTGGCAGCTCAGTAAGGTTTATGACTCAATCCAGAGTTGGTTAATTGTGCTTTAAGAGAGAAGAGCCTGGGCATTTCAGGTCTACACTACACTTGTACATTAACCGCTACTGAATATAAACGTAGTATAATTATAGTAGTGTGTGCTTATTGGGTTTTTTCCCCACCCTGCTCCCTGGTGCTCCCACTCTCAAAGAGTCTATGGCCGAATTTATGTTTATTGCTTGCTCAGCATTATAAGTAGACAGCTCTGAAAGGATCACTCATCAGCCTCCCAAAGAGAACAGCGGTGCTTTGATGCTGGGGGGCATGCTAAATCTGTGTGTGTGTGTGTGTGTGTGTGTGTGTGTGTGTGTGTGTGTGTGTGTGTGTGTGTGCGCGCGCACACCTGTATGCCGCCGAGCCCTGTGAACTCTCATGCATCTAGCTACTGTGGCATGTGTGCACGTAAACCACGACCAGACCCTTCAAAGTCCGAGTGGCTAAACCCCATTTTGAGCCTAGTGGCCTCCCTGTTCTCATCGTTCAGCTCTCCTCCTTTATCCTTGGCGGTAATGTGTTGAGAGTGGACCTACTTTGTCTTTCCTGACTCATCTATCAGTAGCCTACTCGCTTAACATTATCAACGAGAAAAAAAAGCAGTAAGATATCAGATACTGGGCTTCCTGCAAAAAATAAAAAATAAAAAAAAAAAACACACCGAATGCATCGACATTGAAACATAAAGTCCTCCAAGTGTGACAGAAGCTACCCGGCCGGGCCAGTTATTGTTGGGCAATCCTTCACAGTCAGATCAACATGTGGCAGCATGGTAAGTCCCTCTAAACTGTCTCCAACCCTACACCCGCCTCCCTGTCTGTGGTGTGTGTGTGTGTGTGTGTGTGTGTGTGTGTGTGTGTGTGTGTGTGTGTATGTGTGTATGTGTGTATGTGTGTGTGTATTCTAATAACCAAATTAAGCTGGGACACATGGGTGCTGGAAGCACTGGCCTCATAAACCCACCAGGTCATCAGTAGACTCTCGTTCATTGCTTCTGCTGTTGCTACAGGCCGAGCTCAGCTGACTGTCGCCTGAGGTATGGCCTGTTGAGCAAGCATTCGCTAACCAGTCTTTCAACAGAATAGGTCAGACGTCACTTCTCGTGACCCACATGTTGGACGAGAGAAACCAAATTATTGCTTTTCTATGCATTTAAGAAACATTCACCTTCCCACTGAAGGGCCTTGGCTTCTCATCCCAAAGGGACAGATAGAATTGTTAGTAACCATGTCCCCTGAAATATTACCACTTTCAGCACCAACAGCAGTGAAGGAAAGCACTTCCTGAGTGCTGTAGGGGCACGCCAACCCTGTTTAGCCATTAGTGTGATAGTAGTTGAGCTAGATGCCGAGGGGACAGACACTGCGCAGCATCTCAATGACCAGAATTCACAGAGTCCACAGTGCTGGGGTTTATCCCCCTCCCAGCCGCCCCTCCTCTCCATCCACCCACACAGGCATTCAGGCTTTTCATTAGAATGATAATGGGCCAAAAGCCGGAACAGGGCCCATGTCTGAGCACCATAAGTTGTGGCAATGGCTTTGTGGCGATGTCATGCGTGTCCATGGGAGCAGAGTATGCTGCTACAGCCCAACAAAAATGGTTAGGGCTGGGATGGGGGGGGGGGGGGTTGCGTACTGGGGGACAAAAAAAATCTAAAAGGATATCCCTGAGGCAAGGTAGGTCTGGAAAGGCAATAGCCTATGCCTTTTCCCCAGAGACTAACTCTAATCAACACACTATTACACTTGACCAAGATAAACCACCACTGTGAGACAAACTGAGGCTGCTTTCTTCACACTTACCCCTCCACTATCCACTATGACAAACAGTCTAGTGTTTTCTTTACAGTGTATTCACACTTAGCTTATCTGACCACTTTCACAACCAAATAGCCTAACTTTTATGTCGAAATTCTAATGTTTTCATTTGGATGTTTCCGAAGTATTCAGTAATAACTGTCAACAACAAATTAGGAAAAAACATTTGTATACTCCTTTGTCTCTTCTTCACAAAGTATGAGTGAAGTAATGTGTCAGTCCAGGTGAATGCTGTGCACCTGCATGATTCAACCTGCATAATCTTTTGATACAGGCGCTCTAGGCAACAAGGAAAGCCACCAATTGAAAAGATCCATAGTGCAAAATTAGGCTACATGGGTGACAGAAGGCGGGACCATGTCACGTAGGCCTTTGACAACCAAAACCCTTGCTCCACATTTGACAAAATGACATTAAATCTTAAATGTAGAATTTCAACTAAAGATATTTTACCTGCATAAAAGCGTAACAGGGAGCCAATTTCCGTGTTCATCCCTTCCTCTTGAACCCGCCATGGATCCTTAAATCCAAGCTTAAACAGAAAGTCATTCTGGATCTGGAGAGGCCTTTCATCTGTCCCCAACCTCCTGACAGCTTCACCATGCAACTGAACATAAAGTGCGGGGCTGGAATTGCATTCATATTCTCTCTGGTCAGCTGTCGAATCAGGTTTTGAAATACCTTGGCAGTTGTCAGAATCTTGATTGTCAGGTGTATTAACTGCCGAACGGGCTCTTGACAGAGAGTTCACAGTACTGCTGGGGGGTAACGTTAGGCAGTTAAGACTGTGTGGCTTGAGTCTATTAACTGGCCCTGTATTGCTTGAAGACATGTCATTTAAATGTCCCGTGCTGCAGTGCTTGTAGTTGGCAGAGATGGTGCCAATGCCATTGGAGTGATGTTGGGGAATAGGGTCAATACTTGTGCTTGATGTGGGGCAATCGAGCTCCAATTCATCCGAGGAACTACCGTAAGTGTCGTGGCCTTCTGTGGCGCTGTCAAATGTGGGGCTCAGGATGGAAGCCTCGGTCCCAAGGATCATGTCATCACTCAGGGAGTCCCTGTGCTCACTGAGCCGGGCCCCAGAGCTGAGGTCGTCAAATGCACTGCTCTCCACATCTGAACCAGAATTCAACCCGTAATTGTCAACGCCATTCTTCTGCTCAGAGTCCTCGTCGTTGGGAGTATCCATGTTATAATTTGAATTCAAATCAGACAGTGAACAAGTTATGTTGTCTTGTGACTCCGAGTTTGAAGTGAAAAGTTTTACATCAATTTCCTGTTGCTTTTGCCTCTCATCAGCGTTTTCCATGAGCAGCAGTCTCAACCTGTCACTTGGCTGGTCCGACAGGCCGCCACGAAATTCTGTAGATTCCAATGAACTCAAATGGTTGCATTTTATAATTTCGTCTTCATCTAAATTGCATTGATTGTCGTTGAATTCATAAATCACATTACAGTTGCCATTTTGGTCAGTCTTGGGAGTAGCTTTACAAAATATGCGCAAAACAGAGCCAGACTTACTGCAGAGTTTACTCAGATGGCGCGCCATCTCGCCGGCCGTGGTGTCCATCGTGCAAAGAACCGGTCTTGGATAGGAAGGCGTGAGTCTATCGTGAACATGTATGGAGCCCCTGTGAAGATCAGCTCGCACCCATTCTCTGTCCGACGGTTGAAGCTGCATGTTTTGTCGGTGCTTCAACAGTGTCTTCCTATCCAGACTTCGAGCATTTAGAGACGCAGAGGAAAGGGCCGAGTTCATATTGGCGCTGCGGGCGGAGGTGACAGCTGAGGTGGCAGTGGTTGCAGCTGCGGCGGAGAGATTCCTCTTCAGCCGCCTCCGTCTCAACAGGAGAGAGTTCGAGTTGCCGGATAAGCTCCGGCCATTAGTTGTGGTTCCTATACTTTTATTCGAATCACTAGCTCCCAGTGAAACAGCGTGAGGGACGCTATTCTCGTTCCGTACTTCAACACGGCAGGCTGCTGAATGTCCACCGCCATCGTCCGCTGAAGCCCCCTGGGCGACAGCGAGTCCGCTGGGTTTCTTTAACTTCGCGCTTCCATTAGGAACCGCATCCTCAGTGACAGCCTGCGCACTTTCCATCTTTGCAAATGAAAAGTAGCCTACACTAGGTAACGGTGCGCACTTGGTTAAACATCCAAATTTCTACATTTGAAAGCCTAAATGTCTTCCCAGTACAGTAAATGTCCGCCGACTGGGCGGTTTCCTACTTAACTAGTCATTCACTTCTTGCCTTCGTTCCCCTGTTGGAATCTCCGTCACTGCTCCACAGAACATTTTACCGATTAAATTCGCTGGGAAGAAACTATGCGCGAGGGAACGGCTCAAGGCAGAGACGTGACTGTGCGTCTCATTTAGACCAAGATTATGTGGTAGAATATGAAATGAACGTCGCCCGACCTCTTACGCAAATGCTGAGTGATATATATTAATGAGGTGAGGTGATACAAGATGGGGTCGCTAACGCTAACAACGTGTTGCATTGTGGGAAATGTATTTTATTAAGCCGAATTTTGTGACGCTGTTATAAATAAATATTGCAAGTACATGTTTAGATTACTATTAGTTTATGCTCGTTCGTATACGTCGTAAATAGAGCATTCTTACATGAACAGTATTTACCAAAGTAAGCGCACACCCCTTGTAATTTTGTTCATAAACCGTCTTTGTGCGCATGCGCGGAACAATCTAAATCGTTCACCTGTAGTTGCACTGCCTTTCAAGCCTCGCCTTACAGGCCAAATCTAAAGAAACTTGTCTTGAATAACTATCAAAAAGTCGTATGTGCAATGTTAGAAGTGAGCTTAATATTTCTCTTTCGTTTCGATCTCATACAGTCTATTTAGCCATAAGACAAACACCATCTTATTGTTTGTATACATTTAGGCCCACTTTTTATCAGCCGATAAAATAGTGTTTTTCTTATTATAGCTACATCCATGGTTTACACCGAAATTCAGAGATTTCAGTGATCGGACAAAAACTTAAGCACCATCTCATCAGGGCGCCATTTCACAAGGCCATGCCAATCGGACAACTAGTGCCCTCATTCTATTGTATTTTCCGCCATCTAGTGGACTCTTGATATTCTGCCTCTACAGCGGTATCAGTCAGCGCAAGTAGTCTAAATAAAGTCCAGCACCACTCCCCAATATCAGAATGGGAAGATTTAGGCAATTTTTGGCAATATCTTAACCAAAATATTACTCTATAGGCCTAATTATTGTTAAAGGCACAGTAGTAGGCCTACAATGGCAAGATGGACGTGGATGTCTGTATAGCATTGCATACCAGTCCATTACAGTTAACGTCAATCATGTTGAAGTCACCCGATTGGCGATTTGTCAAAAGCAGCCACACGGGACCTTTTGTTTACTTTTTAAATAGAGCTATGCTATTTTTGTGTGCGTTTGCCATCCAATATATTAATATATGGATATTAGGCCTACATTATTAAATATTCTCAACCTACATATAGTTTTGAATGCTTACCTAAATTGCATAGGTTAGACAAAGTGAATTGCATAAATAAAACAAGACTAGCCCTGTTACAGGTCATATTAAAATGGACTGTATAAACAGACGGGTGCTTGAGATAAATTGGCTGATAAGGCCTCTTGTACTTCAAGCTGGGTGTGAACACACACACACCTACGGTGTGGACACACCTATGGTGTGGGACATCTTGTAGGTACTTACTAGGCAGGACAACTGGCATTTTATGATTCCTTTATAGCCTTCTGTTTAAATCATTGGTCATTGAGTGGTCATTGACATTATCAACTGCAACAGCGGCATATGACCATCTGCCTTCGACCTGAGAGGTGGTATCAGTGCAAACAGCTTTTTTTGACAGTTTTGACAGTTCCTTTAAAAAAGGTGCAATAAACACTTTTTCTTATTGGGCATGTATTGTAGCCTACACCAAGCAGTCTGGACATGTGCAGCTAGTGGTCCAAAGAGTTCTAATCAGTTGATGTATCTGAAAAACAGCTATAGCCCCTTTAGAATAAGTCTTTACCAAATTTTTAGGAACTTGAACATTTAGCTTACTCAATACTATATTCTGTTAATATAAATTTACTATACACAATGAAAATGCATTCAGAATTAGAATTTAATAGACACGGTGTATCATCTACATGGTAATCTGTGTTTAAAAAGTGAACACACAAATATTACTTTCAAGTTAATTCAATGTTCTACCAAGATGGAAAAGGAAACCGATTATTGCTGAATTCATTTTCCTTGATTCCAGCAAAATGTATAACTTCATGCTCAGCCAAATGGCTCAAGTAATTTCTCAGTGTATAAAAAGAACCGTTTTGCTCTATAATTGTGTTGAATTAATGCATTATGATAAATATCCTGAAATTCTAGTTTAAAAAAAAACAAAAAACGACATGATACTGGAATTATCGTGAAAGCTGTTTATAACACTAGACATGACCTTATCTTTCATAGGCTAAGCTATTAGGTGAACCCCCCCCCCCGAAAAAAAACAACTGGGGCAATGTGATTAAGAACAACCCATTAACTTACTCTAAACTCAACCAGAACCCTTCTTTTCATGAATAACCCATATAGTGCACACCTTATCCATGCCCCATTTATTGGGTTTTCTATCCTGCAATGCAAAGACATGAGATTAAGGAGATTTTCTTTTCTTTTCTGAAAGATGTTTAATTAGGTGCCCAACAGACAGCGTGCAATCTGGGCATGTAAACATAAACCTTACCTAAGCATCAGAATACTGGCCAGGGATCAGTGTTCAAGTAACATGATGAATTAAGTCAAGAAGTAAATCAGTAACTAATATCTGCAGCAATACTCATTATGGATTCTTGTACAAATCTCTGATAGAACTGATTTTTTTTTCCCCCAGCGATGGAATTAATACATAACAAAAATTCCAAAATATATAATTGAAAATTAAATGTGACGTCAGATGTGCATGTGTAAACAAAAATGGCAAAGGAGGGAAATTTAAAGGAGCTCAATCCATCAGGTTGTTAGTACAAAGTATACAAAAATAAATAAAAACCCTGAAGTGAGTGTAGAATACAAGCGTAGATTACAAGAGTAAAAAATAAAAAGGGTAAAACACCTGCCATTTTCATTATCATTTATCTACCAGCAGAAGGAATATTGCTTCTTCAAAGCTTATAAACAAGAGTACGAATGCAACTGTATAGTGCGATAAACAATGAAACTATTGAGAAAAGCTATTTTTGGAAACATTTCTGGAAACAAGGAAAAAATAAAAATAAATACATGAATAACTAGTGAGACTAGTTCCTGGAGTTTCTACTCCCAAGTCACCAAGAGCTGACATCCCCCCGAATAGATGTAAATTAATAGATGATGCGCATATATATATAAGAATATATAAGAAAAGACAACAAAAAAAAAAGTTGTTGCACATACTGTTTGCAGAATACATCTGCCAGCTGCATTTTTCCCTTAGGACTTCATTATTCTGCCATAATATGAAACAAAGTCAAGCATGATTCTTTAAAAGTTATTTCCTACTCAGTATGAACAAATTGTACATCCGGAGAGAATAGGAGCATAGCCCCCAACTCTCAATTTCACAGTTGGCAAATAGATGTCATCATTGTCGATAGAGCAGAAATTGCACGTATCAGAGAAGAATAGTCAAGACACAGTAATGACACAGAGGGAACACCAGAGGGAGCTATAACCTAGGAAGAGCACAGAAAATATTGCACACGATTCTAGTTTGAACCCCTCCTTTCCATGTGTCTTTTAAAGCTCCTGTACTAGCAGCAGAGACACAATATTGGCTGGTAGTATGCTTTTCCAGAACCCTCTCTGCCCCTTCCCTAAGAGCCTTCTGTATTCCTTTGGCTCTAAATAACAGATTCGACCCAAGGTGACCGCATAGGGAGCGCCCATCGAGAGCAGTCTGGCTTAACCAAGTTTTCCCGGTGTTACTGATGGACACAGATGAGGAGCACATTATGCTCTTGATAGATGTGGAAAATCAGTTGCAGACCACCCCCCTCCCACAGTCCAATCGCCACAGATCTGAGTACCAGCCTGAGAGCTCAATGCATTGGGTGTTTATGAGATGGTGTAGTAGGTTCCATAGAGGGGCTGTGTGAGTCATTGTGTGCTACTACAGTCTATAGTGGTGGGCGTCTTCAACTTGGGGGGAGTAGTACAGACTGAGTTGTGTGGATTTGAAGGCATTTCAGAAGACATGGCCTTATTGTAGAAACGGGCACCATTTGCTGTCCAGCACTTAAGGTTCTTAGTGGAGGAGAGCGCCAGTCTGGCTTTGCTCAAGACAGTGGTGGTCGACTATGGTCTGTGAAACCTTTGAGGGAAAGAAGATTAAAAAAAACAAGACTTAATTATTTTTTTTTTTTAAACATGTTACACTGAAATAAAGCATGTGCTCATTCCCACATGCGATCTAATGGCGTCAACAAATGTGCGTGAGTTAACATTACCTAGTTAAATGGCGACTTGACTCATGCACTTCCATCTCATTGCTCTTGAAATCGTTGAGTTCCTTCCGTATAGCTGCCTACAGGGCACAAACAGGAAGCGAGATTTAGAAACATAGCAAGGGATGAAACAAACCGCACCCCCTTTCTGCCCTTTTCGCTTGCTTCATGCATCATTTATGTAGAGAAGATTAACTATTTTATTCTGTTCTCATCCAACACAACTCTTTAATGCCTCCTCCTAAGAGATTTAAGATATGGATAGAAAATATATATTCCATGTTTACAGCAGTCTGGTTGTCTAGTGAGTTGTTACAATCTAGCAACACTGCATTGGAATCTTTTAGTATTGATTTTGAGTATTATATACTCATATTACTCTGTGTTCCTCCATGAGGAATAATGAGACTATGTTCTTGAAGATATAAAGAACTGTATGACATATTGAATGTGCATGCCATCAGGTGATATAAATTTAGATGAGTCAAATTTCCAGGAAGCAAATTAGTCGCACCATGATGTCGTGTGCGACAGCAATATAGGCGAATGATGTCAATGTAATTCTAATCTGCATGACTCAAGGTGACACGCCTGGGATTTGGTTGGATGCCAGGCTCCAGTGGGGACAGACAAGAACCAGATCTCTCTGGTCTTAGGCTGTAGGGACCAAACAATCTCACTGAAGCCGAGAGTGGTCCTAAGGCGCTATCTGTCTGACTATACCCGCTTATGTAAGTGGGGCTGTTGCGTAACCCAATGCTGATGCTTGGCGTCCTCAGGTGTGACCTGGCGTGCCCAGAGTATCACATCAACCAGTGCAACGGAGGGAGCATATCTGCCCCGCAAAGTGAGGAACTCAGTGTGTGTGAGGTACGCAGTGGTGTTTACTCAAACAGGGAATAAACAGCTGAGGATGAACGCTAGGATGGGAGAGCATAACCAAACCTAATGTGGGTATATATTGTTTTGTGGGACAGTTTGACTTGTACACAACACGGGACACGAAGGAATTATTCTGTTAGAATAGAATTAAAATAATTTCCCTTTAAGGAAGGGAAAAAACACAACATTAGCTCAACAGTTGATTGGTTATATCAAACGGTTCATAGAGGTTTTGCAAGTCTGGACAACATTGCCTTTGCTATATGTGGCGAATGGACCAATAAAAGTACATTCGAGTGAAATTCTCTAGGTGCTCCAACTCTTCTGATACTGGCCTTGTCAGCTGCTGTGAGGCGAGTCCAGGGCTTATCTGCTCGCCTGTCGTAGTCCTGGGCATCTGACACCTCTACGTAGTCACTGAATCTGATGAGTATCTTGGCCTGTCTCAGCTCCTCTACAGTGGGCCTCTGGCTCAGCTGGAACAACGGAGGGAGGACATTAGTATCGACTGACCAGTGTCAATGGTGACATTTCCAATGAACCCTCATTATAGAGTACCCATTCCATTATTCCAGTTAGCAACCTTCTTGATATTTCATATTACTATTTTATTCATTATACAATAAATGACCCTAAAAGCAACTTGAGACCTCTCCAGGAGTCCCCGCCCCAGGTTTGAGAAGCACGGGCAGTGCTGACAGCCAGAATACTGGGTCTGCCACGGAGTTATCAGATTTCACTTTTCAGCTCAGATGAATCACCGCTTAGTCGTTTATTTTGTCTGCCCCCCACTTCCAAAGGAAAAAAAGTGCCTCCAACACATCTGACTTGAAGAACTGTGTGCACCGGCATGCTGGGGCACACAGAGATTACAGTATGGTGTACTTTGTGAGCCAATTCGGCTGTACCTTTCGCGTTAGTCGCCTTTTTATCTCCCTCTTCTCCTCCAGTTCCTCTTGCTCATTGCGAGCTGTGGACAAACAGGCAGGGTTATACAAGAACTCCAGGCACATGTGGTGAGTGGGCCGCTTTAGAAACGTTTGGAAAGGATTAGGAAAAAATCTCATTTACATAATATAGCTGATTACTAGGTGGATCAAGCACGCACAATTTAATATTCCGTGTTTTTAAACCCCAAAATGATTCGGCATGGGTTTTTTGTAGGGCAATTTATCCTGCCCATGTTAATGAGTATTTTTTGTGTCACGTGATTTAGTCATTTATTTCCCTCGAGTAAACACAGGTCCAAATGCTAATAACCAAAACAGACCCCTCTAAAATTGGGTACTGTACAAAGCAAAAACTAAAGCACAAACTAAAGCACTCATATTGCTCTAGTGTGCATGTTAAATACACAACTATATTACTACTTAATACTATTACTGTGTTAGGATAAGGCCAGTGTTATGTAAAATCATTGTAGACAATGATTACAATCATTTTCTCCCACTGACAAATTTTGTCTATATAACCCACATTAGATATAGCTCATACCTTGGAAGCAATAGAACTTCACTGTTGTCCACAACTATTAAGACAAGTCACAGAGCCGCACTGTTGCTTTAGTCAACATAATTCATTGTTATGATGGACATTGTAGTTTTTCCTGAGACACGACAGTGATTAGCTTTTACGGTAGACTTGAAGAGTGTAGAAGGAGGAAATCAAAAAACAGAGCTAGCTGCCATTTCCTCAAATAGTAAATTAAGGAAAAACTAACAATTCCTTATAATTTAAGACATATCTTAGCTAGGATTTTAGAATGCGTTCTTCAGTCAAATAAAGCCTTGTGTGCAAGAGGGGAAAGGAAGGGGTGACCCGTCTCTCATATCTCATTCACACTGCCAATCATGTGGGAGCCTCTGGGAGAATAGGAAGTGCTAGTAAATCATGTCTTTGATGTGAAAGCAGCAAAGTCCCAGGCTACAGAACTGAGTCTCTCTAATACCGAATGTGTTCGAGCTAAGAAACCAGTCTCCCTGGATATGGCTCATCTGGGGGTCTTGCTGCCAGCCTGCCTCAGTTCAAAGGAGGGACCAAGAGGGACCATTGGTAGGATGTATGTCAGAGGCTTTCACATAACTAGTCAATCAGGTCAGTGAACTCCACGCACTGCTATAATAATAATAAGTAACGCGTTGAGTTTGGGTATAAAATCGACTCACGTTTGAGAATGTTCCTTTGCTCCAGTTCCTCGGCTGTAGGCCTCTGACTCAACTGCCTAGGGAGAAACACATTTATGGTCAACACAGCTTTACCTGAGAAGCACAGGGGCGATAAAAACACACACAAAGAAATTGAAGAAAAATACCCAACGCGAGTCAACCTACTGTGCAATAGTCTCGTAACTGTCCAGTGTCCAAAAGAAAAAACTTGAGCAAACATTTGACAAACGATAAAATCATTCTACATTTACGGTCATTGTGATAAAATGAAACTGGTTAGTTCCCCTTTCTTGGTGATATTCAAGAAAGTTACCATGGTAACAGACACTGGTCTGCCTCAAGTGGTTTCTGACAGCAAATTAAACAAAATAACAAACAAGCTGAAAGTCAAAAGAACATGACTGCTTTCAAAATCCAATGCCACATTATCCTATAAAGCTTTTAAGAAACGTCTACAATTCACTGCTAAATGTAGTTGTGTTGTTCCTCTCGAAATAAAATCTACTATTGCTAAAAAAGGATGTTCCAAATTTCCTTCCAAAACTGTTATGCCAGCCCGACTAGTTTCTTTTATTCTATTCTATTAAGCATGCAGAGATACTCTATGGCTCTGTTCAGTCAGCCAGTGTGCCAAATGTTTTTTGCCCCATAATACTGAGAGGCCGCATGACAAAAGATTGATGCAATACACAGCAGAAGAATGCAGAAGCAGAAGCAATGGCAGCAGAAGTACTGTAAAGCAAGTACACTATTCCTCGAGATCTTGCTCTCAGCTCATGCTGGATGAGGCCCAGGGAATGTGACACCAGCACTGCCCTCTGGGACACGCCACTGTGCCAATCCCTGCTATATAAAACACACTCATTTACTGACACAGAGGAAGGAGGGAAACGGGAAGAGCAACCCAGTCTTATGACTTGACGTACAAATAACGTGATTCCACACTTTAAAAAACAAACAAACATGCCATTCATACCTAAAAAGAGAAATTTGCATCCAGTTTGTATCAAATTCACGAGATGTCA
This sequence comes from Percopsis transmontana, assembly GCA_025447815.1. Taxonomy (NCBI): domain Eukaryota; kingdom Metazoa; phylum Chordata; class Actinopteri; order Percopsiformes; family Percopsidae; genus Percopsis; species Percopsis transmontana. The sequence goes on along the minus strand of JAOEHI010052900.1, from coordinate 32,192 downwards.
CGAGAAGTCTTTATTGCAAAGGTTGGTCCTGACTCTCCAAATGCGGGCTATTAATTTTGTAACCACAATATTATGCCACATAGAATCATGAGTTATATGGATGATTAAACAATTATTATTATTATTTCGTCCTTAGTACAGAAGACCACGTTCATAAAGTATTTTTAAGAAAACACAAAACTACCCCAAAAATGATTCATATATATGTAAGCTCCTAAATGACTGTTTGGAGTTACGAAGTGTTCATTAGTGATTCGGTTGTCTCCTTTAATCTCATTTTGTTTCCATTTTCTGTTTTTTCAAGCGTCCTTGTTCACAGTAAATAAGACACAGCCTCTCAGAGCCGAGCACTTTGCTTGTCATCCTGATGTGAGCATCACAGCAGCATCACAGCATCTGTCACAAATGGCCAGAACATCCAAGTGACTGGCCCTTCCCAAACCATCATTGTCGTCATCATTAATATTGCGACTGTTATTGTACAACAAAATTCCTGCCGGTCAAGTGCATCCAGTGTATGAGAACAAGCCCAAAACAGGCTCAGGTCAGAATGCCCTGGAATTACATTATCTTAATCAATTCTGATTGCCCTCACACAAAGGCCCACATAACAAGGGATTATGCTGATGGCATTAGGTGTATGCTGGGATATTTAGAAGTACCATTGTGTCTGATAACATTGTACAGAGGACAGTGTGACAGAGCTTTTTGGGAACATGGCAGTCAAGCAGGCAGGGCTTTAGGGAAAATGTGACGTGTTCCAATCTGCGGGGAGTGGCAGCTTTGTGTGCCAGTTTCATGAGAGGACATTCCCTCCCCCAACGCAACCATATTTCTGTGGTTTATAGCGTATGCTACTATCTGGGCGTTAACGTTCACCGTTTTGCAGTCGTCGTATCCCTTCTTTACCCACTAGTTCTCCTCCAACCTCATACAAAAACATATTATGGACTGTAGGAAGGAAAACGTTGTGTGAGCACCTGACCAGAAAGAGAACAGAAACGGACAAAAGGGTTCTTACGATACTTAAAAACAAAATAATCCCATTTAGCGTGCCTCTGTGCTGCACCAATCTAATCCGTGTGTGTAGAAAGAGCCGGTATGGACAGGCTGCGTGGAACTGCTGTGTGGAGGAGTCGGGTGGTGATCGCTTGGCACATGCATGCTGTGGTGATTCAACGAGCGAGGGAGGATGGCAACGGTAGAGGGGGAGAGAGAGAGAGAGAGAGAGAGAGAGAGAGAGAGGGAAAAAAGAAAGGGAGGGAGACAGATGATGCATTGTGGAAATTAGGTCAGCTCCATTTTCCGAACCTCACTTTAATGAGATGGAGGGCTTATCTGTAGACCACGGGGGGTTTGTGAACGTGTAGAAAAAAAAAAAATACAGATTTACCGTCACAGCTGTGTAAGATATGATATCCAACCATTACTTGACTGAAGATGAAATGCTGCGTCAAATGGTGCCCGTTGTTGTCGTTTTTTTGTTTTGTTTGTTTTTTTACAGGATGTGGCACGTAAACTTAAGTTAGTATGTGTATATATGTGTACACATATCTACACTGCATAAGCGTGCTGTGTCATCTCAATGCTAACTTCCCCCGCGGGTATCGTTTGGAGTGCCGGGGTCCCGCGCTCGTGTCTCTCTCACCGGGTCAGTTTTGTGCCGATCTGCTGCCGGGACTCGAGCCTCTCCTCGTCCGTCTGCATGGGCAGGATGTTCTTCTCCTCCAGCTCTCTCTTGGACGGACGGTTACTCAGCTTGATGGCCAGGGAATCCTTCCTCAGCACCTTCAGAGCCAGCGTGCCTAAAAACCACACGATGATGGTCAAGGTACATAGCTACAGGCTACACGGCCCCGGTGGTGCCCTCCCAAGTCTTCATTCTTTGAATCTATCGGTTTTGAAAAAGATAAGTAATTCCTTAAAATAGTGACAGGTTAGCTACAGAGGAACTCGCATTAATTATAACTATTATTTATTCTATCTTAGAGCATTTATTTTATATGGCCCTGCATCTGTTGGGAAGAACAACTGACCGCTTCTTTATGATTGATTTATATGAATTGTGACATCACAAAAATGTCAGAGGTCTTTTGACTTTTGACTGCATAGCTGTCTTAGCTGAAGTCAACAAGCTGAAATTCGGGGTTAAATATTCCACTTGGTCTCTAATTATTTAACCAAATACTTTTGTTTTCCCATTCTCCCATTGGGTTTCATTGTCAATGGGTCCATATACATATATACTGTGTACAGCTCTCAAGACTGATGTGAGATGGATTGGACTGAGGAGTCCAGTTAAAACACACCAGGAAACAATAGAGGTAACCCAGTGCAGGTTAATTAAAGAATAAAATGGAGAAATTTGGTTTATTAAATACCCCAAACAAACCGTACATTTCATCCCGAAAGGCAGCATGTGGACAATTATTAAGGGTCCACAACTTGGATTTGCAAAGTCACCCTGACCGACCCCAAAAGGCTCCACTCACTTATAAAGATATCATCGTCTTCTTCGTCATCCTCATCATTGTCGTCATCCTCCTCATCCTTATACATGCTGGGGAGGTCTTCATAGTCCAACTCATTGGGCATGTTCTCTTTGTCGTCATCACAGTCGATGATGACCGACGGGACCTCTCTCCTGTCCAGGAGTGTGCACTGGCCACCGCCGTGCAACGCAGAACTAATAAAATAAGAACGGATGGTTCAGCAGGTTCCTCTACGTGAAGGCTTGTAGAGGTAAAGGTCATTCGTATGACTTTGTTGAGTGTCCTGACAGGCAAGACAGTAAAGGGAAACCTTCATTAGCCAACTCCATCACTGTGTTACGCTCCAACAGGCGCCTTCATTGTATAACAAAAGGTAATCGCAACATGCCTTACAAAGCTCTCATAAAACACCTCGGTGTTCACTTAAAAAAGGTATGCCAAGTGAGATTGACCAAACAAAGTCCAGCGGTGCTCTCTGACATAAACCCCCACCCCAATTGTATGGTCCAACACTCAAAACAGGGAGCTTAAAAGTGGCCACAATAACAAAGTCAATGAGGAGTGAATTGGATAGAAGATCACATATCCCTAACTCTATCCCACACGGATCCCCATAGGCTAGACTGAGGTGAAAACACTTAGTATTGTTTAGTATACCTTTAACTGGGTCATGACGAGACTGCTATAATGAGTGAGTCACTGACTACCCACAAAAGCCTGCTGAGATCAAACAAAACTACACAAGCAAAATGATTATGTTTATCACAGTTAAGCCAACACACACATACACACACAGTTCTGTGCAATCCTACAGTTGTGTATTCAATTCTATTAAAGGCAAGGAGTAATACAAATGTGTACTTTACCACACAAGAAACCTTTATTTTTTTTTTTAAACGACATTGAAATGCGAGCGCACACTGATCATACCTTTGACGGAGTGATGGAAATTAAAGGCTTGTTGCTGCCTCTTAAGAGTTTACCATCATGTTATGCAGGTGGCTAAAGTTATCAGAATAATCAGAATAATAATTTCAGGACCATTACTTATTTAACCTGCTTCAGATGTCTGGGGAAACAAGCTCCTGATGCGCTTACATAATACCCAATCCCCTACTCTGCGTCTCTAAATTCTAAGAACTACACTCTTGTGTAGAGCAGCTGATCATGTTATGTCAGCACAAACTACTCCAGGGCCGCCTGCTGCCTCATGTACAAAGACATGCACACAAACACACAGTGCTGAAAGCCCTATGAGGCAGTGTCCTAACTTAGATTTGTAAATTAAACTACATGCCAGGATGACCTCCTATTATAACAATGTCAAGCAAGCCTCTACAAAAGAAAAACAACCCATAACATCCACTATGGTAAGTTTGTTTAAATTTAACACAAAAAAGGCCCCATATCATTCCAATTTCATTTTTCTTCATTCTGTTTCAGTTTATGTTTAACTTGATGGGCTATCTAACTGGGAGTGGAGGATAGGTCAAAGATATATTTGTTACAATCCAGAAATGATGTCACAACTGGGGGGCTAAATCTGAATGGCTTTTTTTCCATACAGATTTTCATGCAGCCATTTCAGTTCCGTTCAGACAACACAACTGGAATAACTAGAATTTATGATAGGGGACATTTAACATTCATTTTCCGCAGGTGAGGAAACAACTGGTACGAACCTTTCAAACCTCTGCATGGAGAGCGCCAATGTTTTATTGAGCTCCTCAATGATGCGACTAGGAGTGTGCAAACTGCCGTACTGAAGCTGGAACGGGTGGCCATGGCTCTGATGGAGACCGGATAGGCCCGAGAGATGGGAGGGAAGCAAGGAGCCGTGGTGGTGGGGCATGCCCTGAGGGGGACACTTGCGGGGGAACGTGCTAAGGGGGTTGGGGGGCGGAGACGGGGAGGTCGTGTCCAGCCGCCCCGGAGGCACACAGATCATCATCTTCTTGGGAGGTAGAGGGGGAGAGAGCTTCCCCCCAGGCATACAGGGCAGCTTCATTGGCTGGCGAGAATCTGAGGAGAAAGACGCGTTGTCATAATTGTGCATCGGTTGTTTCCATTCTGCATTGTTCACTGGAAAACTGCCTACACCGCAAAAATTGTCTTTGGGAGATTTTCCTGGCAATAAAAGCGAGCTTTAAATCGTTTCCTAAATGCCTGAGACAGCATGTCAAGCTGTAAAATACGTTCTTTTTTTTCTTTCCATAACTTAACTCCTAACTGCCAGAGTCACTGATGGACACACCATCTTTGACGCTAAATGGTGGCTTGTTCCATTCACACTTTTTTGGTTTTACGATTGGAATTGTATTTGTTTTGCTGCGCTGTTTGACATACATAAAGACTGTAGTTATGGCAGTTCTTAAGGTCAAAAGTCACTGTTAATTTCCTGTGTAAAATATGGGAATATGCGAAGCCCCGTGCATAACTAAATTTAGGGCTATACAAATAAAGTGTGATGATGTATTACTACAACATCACACATTTTTATTTGCAAGTAACTGAAGCCCCGATAAGACCCACCAGGCTTTCTCCGGGGCAGCCAGATAAGAGAGCTCATAGAAAAATTACCCGAATGGCCCGAGTGAATGTTGATGGGAATTAAGACAGGGTAATGCCACTTCCTACTGATTGACAGTGACAGTAGAACTGACCTCACCGCAGGTTAAATTAATGAGACTACTGTAATCCCATCTACATGAGTAGGGTAAGTCGGATCTAAAACTAAATGAAAGTTGCCATGGCTTATACAAATGCTTGTTTCAAACAAATACATAAACCATATAGTGAAAACATGTTATGTTGGCATCTTTGGCCTTGGAATAAAACCAATACAGTCCATGTAAAATCAAAGGGGAATAGTTTACAAATAGCACCTTAAACCTTCCACTTTCAATTGAGAGGGATCACAGGATTTCTGATGTCCAGAATGTATAGGCCAATGACACCTACGATCTCATATATTTGGGTTTACTCCTACCAACTTCTCACCTGTGTTGTGGTTGGGGATTCTGGAGAAAGGCTTGGGAGGGAGGGCAGGAGGCTGTTTATGGTAAAACGGGGGCTTTGCAGGGGGGTCCTGATGGTCACCTGGGTAGTTGACTGATTTTTTTGTAGGAAGAACCATAGATGCCTTCAAAGAGGGGTCCTGAGAGCAAACACTTCCATTTGAAGATCGGAATTCAACAGTTGCTAAGAAAAAGAAACATTTGTCCATTTAGGTTTGACAGTTTTAAACTTAAAGTGGTGTGTGCCACATCAAATCCAGTCACATGCAGGTGCTGTAAAATGTGAGCCAGTTAAAGCTGATTACAGTCCAGCAGCCAGTCAGATATTTTTTTTTCCCCCTACACCCTACAAGGAGATTAATTATTTCTTCCTTCTCCTTCCAATCCTTTATTTTAAAGCACATTAGAGCATTATGACAGAGTGACTTAGAGTATGCTTTATATTTGAAACTTATCCATAAGTGTCGTTAGGCTAATTACACCCCAGGCGTCATTCTGCGTCATCAAATTTAAGGATGACGCTAAAGCGGAATTGAACTTGTGTTAAACCATCAACTCTGTACTGTAGCTTCCTTATCTCAACTTCTGAAGTTCGGCAAAAAAGAATCTGCCATTATCTTCTATCAAAAACATACTTCTAATGTGTCTAGAAAGCTGATCTACTGGTATGTGTTCTCAAGTTCCTCGGTTTACAGAATCAAATTGTTGTAGTGTTTAATTAAAATATACATTTATTTTATATTAGGATTGAAACTTAATATACCTTGAATTAAAACACAGATCAAGATGAACGTCAACATTTCATTTTGAGGCAAGGAGGCTACAGAGTCAAGCTTTTAACCAAAGTTAAATTCCACTTTAAGTGCACAATGAAGACTCAGGGAACAATCCACACGTGCAAAGTGAAAAGATAGCGCCCCAAACAGGTGGCTAACCACAATGAATATATTAAAGCCTAAACAGAATTTACAATTATGAGAAATTCTGTACACCTATATTAAAACAAGAGGACACTTAAAAAAAAACAGCCCGAAACACATAGGAGAGGGTTTAGCTAACCTCAATCAGCTACAAATATACAATATCTTTAACTATGTATGGCCTCAACATCGCTCTAATGTAAATTTTGTACTTTAGCAGATTAAATTTATCAGATTATTCTTTCCAAAGTAAGCATAGGAACAGGCATGGCATCTTGCTCAAGGATGCTTATAGGTACAGTAGGTCGGGCATGTTAGGGATCAAATCCAGAACCTTTTTGGCTGGGAATCGACCACCCTAACCCCTAGCTGTACTGTTCACATACTGTTTTATGTTTTCAGCTATATGCACTGCCTGAAAAATTGCTCTCCATATCTATCCATCTATATCGATATCTATCTCAAATCCACTTTGGACTTAACAGACCACGGAGCTTCCTGTCACCCTCAAATACGGTATCTCTGCAAATTACAGCCAGAGGACTATCACATCTTAGATGTGTCATCACAGCCTAGCTTGTTTGAATGAATAGCTATGCTTTGGTTACATTAAAAAGGACAGACAGACGGGTGTTTCAGATAACTTGAACATGCTCTGCTTGTACACGATGGGGTGTCTCAAATCTTTCACAGGTTGGGAAGGAAAACGGACACCTTTTTTTTTTTTTTTAAATGGACGGGTGACTTCACACTGCAACAGCGATTGCAGTGCAGGACCACCTGACAAGAGGTTAATGAACCAGTTATGCCAAACACCTGTCCGGCCTTCACCATCTGTTGACCCGAGTAGCCTTAGATTTCAACCTACCTTTTTCAAAGATCTCCTTCAGCACTCCTCTCTTGATCAGCTCCTCTCTGCTTTGTCTCATAGACATCTTTCTTTCCAGGGCTGTGGGGGGAAGAAGGCAAACGTTTAAAGGGATGCTTGAAAAGACATACATACATAAACATCTTAAGCCCGTTACACACTGCACGCGGTGCGGATCCGCTCCCATGTTAATCAATGAGTGTTTGCACACTGCACACGAGGCGAAAGTTGCTCACAGGGCTGGCGCTTTTTTTTTTTTGATTCGCCGCAAGTCTCATTTTTCTGCCTGGTGTTTTTTAAGCGTTTATACAATGAGTGCAATGGAAATACATTGTAAAAGCAGGAATACACTACAAATAATCATTTAAAAGAAATCTTTTTTGCCTGTTTTTAGCCCCGCCCCATTTCATTGAGCTGACTATAGTTAATTATATTTATATAACCTTTGCTGCTTTCCTGAATTGTTGTCATAATATGTTAATATATCCGTGATTCACATTACTGCCCTAAAACATGCATAATAATGTTTTTATACTGCGCATCAATGCAGTGCAACGTATATCATGAGATTACATAGAGAGTGCGGTGGGACGGGGCGGATAATTCCGGCCGGCCATCCGCAAGCAGTGTGCAATGCACGGGGGAGAAAAAGCCCCGAAAACGCTTCCGCTTCAGCTCCGCGTGCAGTGTGCAACGGGCTTTAGACTGAGAATGAAATGGAGAGGTATTTTCTGATAACTGGGACACATCTTTAAAAGATTTAAAGCAGAAGAAGGAAGAAAAGAAGAAAAAAAAAGTATCCTTAACACCTCTTGTAGTAATGCATCATGTCCGAGCAGCCGTGTCCCGTGAGCTGGTGCTCTCATCTATTTTTAGCTTACAGCCGTTTAGGGACATTTTCCATCACTAAGATGCTGTTAAACATCATGCTAGCAATTCGAAGGTCTAGCCTTGCAGAGGAACCAATTAAGAATGTGAAATGAGGATCAGTAAATTGAGCAGAAACAGCTCAGCACACTGCGCAAGAATGGCCCTGCAGGCCTGTGGCTCCTGCTGTCCTCTCCTCTGCTTGAATTAGGTCACAAGTTCAATGTCAATAAATACATAAACAGAATTAAATCCATCTGGTTGAAAGCCATTTACGATATCCTTTCAAAAGACAGAAACTGGCAGGCTTCTGGGGCAGGAATGAGGAGTTGTGCTTTATGTTCTAAAATGGCACAGCGGGGGAAGTTATCATTGAACAATGTATTGCATTCACCGCTCCAGGATACAGATGTTTAATATCTTGTTCCTTCAAAGACACCAGCTTGAAGCCAAACATTACTGCTGACTACAGAGACAGATTAGGAAAAAAGATGACGTAACCAAAATATCTCTTAGACTTATAAATCACCACTACTGAGCCCCAAGATATGGTAAATTGAGGACAGTGTGAATTAAACAGTTGTGTATAGTCACCTTCTTCTTTTTTAACTTAAAGTCGAGTAAAACCCAGTTAGTAGATTTATCGAAATAGGAGCAATTCAGAATCATAGTTATTCCTGACAGAGCGGTGAAGGACAAAGCACTGGGTAGCAAATTCAGGTCAGGCAGGCTGAAGTGTAAGACACTTCAGTCCAACAAAAAGTAGAAGTTGTAGCTTTGACTATGAATCTTTACACTCACTGGAAAACAAAACTATGAAATCTACTGTAGGGGATTCTGGTAATGCCTTTTTGGCATTAGTTTTCTATTATGTTTGCACTTCCTAAATGTTTTTACCTAGCTGGCTAGCTTGAAAGAAATCTGTGAAGAATATGCTGACCCAACCATATCCCCATCATCTATGAATTATGTGTCACTCGGACACAATTCCATTTAATAACACGGGCTGCATCAACACAAATTGCTGGCTGAGCAGGGGCAAAAAAGGGGCTTAAGTTGGCAGTGTCTGGCAGTGCTGTAGCATTTTCAGAGATTACATTTCAATCTGATCCAAAATGAGAAAGTAATTACTAGAAGGTTTATTACGCAATAGCTCCGCGATAGAATTTGTATAGTTATGCAATGCTGGTAACTCAGAGGTATTCAGATACAACACAAACATTTTGCCACATAAATCAGATGGCCCTCTGTAAAAATTGGCATTTAAGTAATAACTGTCTATAAGTCACCATGCTACATTTACTCTTAGAGACCTTGTGAAAGGCTCCAAATAATTCTGGAAAACAAAAACCTTAGGCTCCAAAGTTTAAATCTACACACAAGCAGTGACAGTCAAAATCACCGTTCTGGTCTATAGTGGCACCCCGGCAGCGTCTAGTGTCCCCCCGGCCCCTTGCAGCAGGTGGCAGAGCCTGTAGCAGGCCATGGTTGCAAGTGGCATTTCTCACCAGTGCGCATAGAAGCGCTTGTAAGCGTAAGGGCTGGGCGCAATAGGTGCCGGACAGGGCAGGGCTGACGGCAACCCCCGACGTGTCACGTGTTATAATATCCGGAACAGTCCGAGCCAAGACTATCCCCTGCATCCCCCCCGAAATCTACGCCTATGTATAAACATAAAATGTGATTTATTTTCCATGGCATATTCGATTAAGACATCAAGGAGAAATGTACTAAAAGCTTAGTGTACTAGTTGTACTATTGTCACAATCTATGACAAAAACAAAAATCACTAACTGTGCCTGAAGTGAAGCAAGTCTGTAACAAAGAATGGCTGAATAGATTTTTCCTGTCGCTGTGACTGCCAACAGTAATTATAGCCCACCCCTAATCTTGATGCAAGAGCACAAAAATCACCAGTACTTAATATACTGACAAAATCTTGACTATTAGCCAAGACGAGTGTTATTTTAGACCGACTTTGATACTGTAGGACCCGAGGCCCATCACTGTCCCATACTCATGACCTCTACCAAGGTGGGAGGATGACATGTTCCTCTGAAAGAGCCAGCTAACGGAATATTAGATGAAACTGGCCTAGCAGAACACACCCTGCATTGACTTGAGAACGCTGTCGTTTATGAGAGAACTCTATTCCACTGTGAGGTGACCCAGATAGTCAGAACACCGGCCCACAGGCGTGATATCTGAAAGTAAGTGAAGGCTTTTAGCATGGCAATTTCACTGAGGCATAGCCGTGCAAAACCCATATTCAAACTTTCATGCCATCTTATACCAAACTCAAATGTTATGGCAAACATAATACCCATTTAGATATGGGGAGACCAAAGGGACTATGACACACACCCAGGAAACAAGTGGTAATTTGCTACTGCAGCTCTTTCCTAATGTAAACCTATATTAAACCATTAATAGTTTCCAAATCCTGAACTCAGGCCTGAATCGGGTCACAATCCTCAAGCACATGACATAAGTTCGCTCCTTTCTGAGGTAAAGCTAGCCTTCATTTGGGCCCTTAATAATCATCTACTGCGCTGTCCAATTACCTGCCACAACATCTGCAAATCCAGCCGCCCTTCTGCTTTGTACAAACATATCCCTCATAGACAGCTACAGAGTACACAAGATGTGGTGATGAAGTGTTCAGAGCTAAAAACAGGCGTGGGAGATGCAAGCTCTGTTAAGTGCACAATATCTGTTTAGCGCACAAATAGTCACAATACACAACATTGAAATAATAATTCACATTTTATTAAAGGCTGCAGTACAGTATATCTGTACAAATAAGCCTATGTTATCACATAAGCCGAAGCCTAGATCATTCCCTGTGTCCTTTAAGTTTTAGGTCATAATGTTTTTGGCAGTTGATCATATTTAAATAAATAGCACACTTACTTAATAATTATTGGATATCTCCTTAGCCAATGTGCAATAATAAGCGTGTGCAATGTTTCAGTTAAAGCCGTGGTCAATAATGGTTGGACAGGGTAGCCAAGGTCAACAGTCTAACCCAATTGCAGTGGCAAGCTTCTGTATGCAAAGACTGCATCACAACAGAGAGCTCTTAATTGGCCCTGCCACAATACAAACACCATAATGACCATGGAAAAACAAACCGTTATTGTCCATAGCACTTGTCGAGGGCCACCATCATCAACAAGAATAAATGGCCTTTATATAATAATAATAATAAAGGAGAGATATTATGAAACATTAACGTTGCATTTGGGATACTTGCAAATGTTTTTATTTGAAATTATGCTACAAAAAAAATTTTTTTTTTTTTAAATCTGCTTGTAGGATGGACTTTCTGCTTTAGACGCAGACCACTTTTTCTATATTATTACCATTTATGCAATAGAGAAAAAAAAAACATACATACATACACTTGTCATGTAAACCCATATTTATATATGTAAATCCATATTATATTTCAGTTATTTAATTAGTATACATGTTTATATTTTCATAGGTAAAATGTGTCATTTTATTGCAATGTGGCAACCTAGCCGAGTCAAAAGCATCGCCACATTATACAGACAAAACAAAGAAAAGAGATAAGAAAGCTCAGCAGCAGTTACAAAACCTCTGGTCTTCCTTGTTTATTGGCCTTCTCTGGGTAAGGGGAGACCGCAATACCTCAAATGAGGTGGATGAATAATAAAGTATGGAGAAAACTGCCTCATAATTGTTCGAGAGTAGCATATACTGTAGTGCATTATGAACAGGACTGAAAAAAGGCCTGTAAAATTTTTAAACACAGGTACCAGCATTTTACGGAGACTTTTCCTAGACACTTCCATGCAGGGGAAGAGTTAAGAGTAACTGTCAAAGTCAGAGAGGAAAGGCACGTCTAGCCCACGGACACACAAAGTTTAACCACACCATCAGAGCATGTTGATATCCATATAGAGAACATCAAAACGCGCCGTATTAGTTTCTGTTTATTTTTAATGACACAAGGCAGGTAACTAAATGAAGTAAAAACCACTACAGAAATGAAAAGGGGGTTTTCATAGCGTCCTCAATCTAACTCATCTAGATTAGTAAAGGTTTCTTGTCTTAATCCAAGAGGTGGTGTAGAAATGCAGGAAATGTGTTTTAAATTACTTTTTTTTCTGGGAGAGGACCCCAGACCCCCCGCAAATTGGGTATCGTTCCAAGTTTGCTCCCCCATTTTAAAACATAACCAGGTGCCAATGGATACAACCTAACTAATTAAAATAACAACAAAAATAATCTGTAGTAAAGAAACGAACAGGATTCAAAACCTGGAGATAGACGTTGCCAACCAACTGTGCACCTGGGACACCTGGGAGTCGCCCAAGCTAACCACTAGCCTATCCTGTGCTCATGTGCATACAACACCACAAATCCAAATTATTTACCTGCAGAGGTCTGCTTGAACTTCTCACTCTTCTTTTTCCTCCACTTCCAGGGCTTGAGGAGCCGGCCCAGAGTGGCAAACTTGCTCCGATGGCGGAGGGGCGGCGTATGTGAGCCAGGGACCAAGGACTCAGAGCGCATGGCGGCCAGCCTTTCCACTTCCTCAGCTACAAAGAGAGACACAAAGAGATAATAGCAGTCAAAACTTAAGAAAAAGGTCATGTTAACGTTGATCGGTTAGAGGACAACTAGCAAATATTCTCAAATATTCTCTGGAGGAAGTCATAAATGATTGATAGCTTGGTAGTTGGATATCGCCACCAAGGTGAATGTGTGGTACGTCTTAAGAGTTGCATTAGCTGGCCAGAAAACTCTAAACAGACTGATAGGCACCTCATTAGGCAGAAAACGTCAGTCACTTCCTCAAATTTTCACTAACAGACTTTTATCCTTGTGTTCAAAGTTCTGACATTAAATTCAATGAATGTGAAAATTTTGTTTTTACAAAATTGCATGAGGTCCACGGATCCAAAGCCCCCTTTTCAGAATTCTAAGAAATTCAAAAACACCAACTCACTATCAATTAGCTCACTATGACTATACATTTAATTAAGTTGGAACAGAAATAAAACATAGCCTTCTTTGAAGTTATAACTCCAGGGAAGAGCAAATGAGGCAATCAAACCAAATCTTTAATATTCAGGCACACAAACGGCACTCAAGAATATTACAGGAATTGTACAAATAATGCCAGATGTAAACTGAACACTAAAATCAATCTATCTGATAAAAATAAATAAATAAACAATATGAAGCCGGCCAAAGATATATCTCATAATGGTCTCATAATAGGAAATTGGTGGAACGAACGAACACTCCTCATCTGAAAAATGTGACAGCTGTAAACGCCTTTCAAAATGCAGAAAGCTAAAAAAGCTTTTACATAAACAACTCACCTTTTCTCAAATTCTGGACTGAGCTGTAACAAACAGCACACAAGGCTCAGCTTGCTCTACTGGACTATGGGTTTAGCAATGACTGGACTAGAGATTTGACTAGAATGCAAATATAGGATGACCTCTGGCCCAGTGTGATGTCTCTGCGTGGCAGTGCCACCACACAGCCTCACATCATGACCCATGGAACGCCGCCAAAGAACACAGCAGCTTGCTGTAAAAAAGAAACAAACCAAAAAAACACTCCCTGATTCCCGCACGAGTGGTTGGCCCTCCTCTCTATTCCTCCCCTTACAGTCACACACCATATAAAAATATAAACAGTAAGATGGGGGTAAACATTTGGTGTTCTGCGAGTGCTATAGTACACTTGAAGAGTGCGCCTTTACTGCATCTTTGACCTTCGGTCATGATAGATGTCAACATGAACAGATTAACACAAGATGACAAAAAAACAAAAAAAATAGAAGTCAAGGACACATACCAAAAATTGCCCTCACAGCCAACCATCTTAGAAATCCTGCCACCACACACTATAAATAGCTGCACATCCAACTCAAAATTTAATCCAGTAGAGTCAGAAATTATTTCCGAATCTTTCATTAGAAAAGGAAGAAAAACCAAAACAACCCTAAATATATATTGAATCAGATACATTTCACCAACATCTGTATATACAGTATATATTTCCTTAAGTATTTGTGTTTCCGTCATAGTTTTTTGTCTTTTTTGCTCTGTATAAAAAGGATAAGCTGTCTTAAAAGGGATCCTAAACACCGCATTGCTGGAGGCATAAGCCTTTATACACAAACTGACAAAAAAAGTATGACAACAAAATATGCAGTGAAATGAAAACCAAATATTTTTAAATTTAAATATAATAATCTAACCATCACGCTAATGCACTAATGTGGTGTGAACTTTGTTGACTGATTTGAGTGTATTGCTATGCTTTGAGAGTCAATGAAAGGAGGTTGAACAGAAATTACAGGAACAGAAATGGCTCATGGGTGCGGTATTTAAGGTCAAGCGGAATCTAGATTAACTGGGGTTGTACAACTTGTACCAAGAAAGTGCGTAGTGTTTTCATGCATTAGGAAACGATGTTGCATTCCCCATGTCCCTGTTGCTAGTAGCCTATATCATTATGAACGCAAACACCTGTTGTTTTGCTATATCAAGATGGCTGTGGACTGAAAATGGCTTAGAGGCACTCAATAGGCCTGCGTGATAAATGACATGATGTCCAGGAGAATCCATATCCAAGAAGTTTGGATAGTCTGGGTGTCCCAGAACAGTTTATTAAACGTAGAGCTCTACACATAGACATGCGTAAAAACCTGATTCACGGAGTTACATATTTTAAATAGACATTAGGGTTTGCGTGAGAACATTGAGCGCTTTTATTGTTCCACAATAAACGCATGACTTACACGTCGTCAAATAATGTAGCCTATAGGGCCATGGTAAAGCAGATGATAAACATTGCGGGGTTACTATGGGCGAAACCATGACAGGTTGTAGCCTACTCACCGTCCTGTGTATCGTTCCCGCGGCTGCAGTTGCTGCATATGTGCTTTATCTCTTTCCCAATGTGACAGTGAATCGTAAAGGGTATGTTGTTGTTGTGGTGGTGGTGCTGCTGATGCTTGCTTTGCTCTTTCTTGTTTTTGAGAGACATAATTTTGACTAGGTTGAACGGCTTCTTCTTTGGTTTCTCAACCGCCGCGGGCGTGTGTTCTCTGCACCCTGTCATAAGCCAAGTCCCGTGCATAATGGTGGTGGGCGCAGGATCCACCGTTGGATAGTTGGCCGTCTTAAACATGGAGTCGTAAAAAACGGATCCGCGTTTCAATTAGCGGGACACGCTGAGGTGATCTTAAATCAACGAGCCATCGTTCGAACCTACCTTACCTAGCGCCTTCCAGCGATTACAGATCCTTCCCTCAGCTCTCGCTAAAATTCCACACCTGCACCTATGATTCAAATTTCAGCAGGCTAGCCTACTTGGCTGCGCATGGCAAGGTTCACTGATGCTTAGAGTGAGCAACACTGCAAGCTCCCAGCGAACTAATAATGAAACGGACAGCCTGAACGGTGATGACTATCTTCAGAGACATTATACTGTAGCTGCCTGCTGCAGTCGGCTACTGCTAATCCATGATTAGTGCTGGAAGCAGAGTGCGCATATGATTGGCTGAATGAGCGCTCCTCTGCAATAGCTAGGCCGGTGTCGACAGAGACTAAAGTTGCTTTTTGAATGGGTTGGTTTGACAATAATCATAATTATTTATCATAGTTGATATTTTTCCATATTTAGAAAACGTTTTTATCATTATGGATAATGCTGGGAACAGGCCTAGTAATCGTGAAATAGACAAATAATGAAAACAGCACGATTAGAGCCGTTCGTTTAATTTTGGAGAAGATTATTTAATTTTAGGCTATTAACTCTACTTTAAGGGGTGATAGTGGATAATAGATATTTGACAAGAGCTTATGCGCTTATATAAATCCCTATTTCCCTATATAGCCAACCAGTTTATCCCAAAAACCAATGTGGATATTTAGATGTAATGTTAAACGAAAAGCTAATGAGGTGCTAATTGCATAAAAAATACTGGGGCCCCATGGTATTTAATCTCATTGCCAGATAGAATAGTGTGACGTCGCCTTGAAAGGGGCCGAGTAGACTAGTTTGGCAGTTGGGTTGGGTGAGGCTTTCATGTTCTCTCAATGAGCTGCATCTTTAACTGTGACTTCAAAGCTCTTTGCGAAATGAGGGACAGGGGCGCTTGATTTGGTCCCGCAGTGCAATGCAGTGGTTGCCCTTCGCTGTATCATTGCAAACTTTTAGTCTTGCGTGCCAACCTACGGGCTAAAAGTTTTAGGGCCATGCAGAAAGCCTTTTATTTAAATTGTTTTAAACCAACGAATTAGACGTGAACTGATAAAGCTAAGCTCGTATGGCTCTTTGGTCGATAGGACTGAAGCAATATATTTTATTTGTCGGTGATAGAGTGGGCGACTGTAGGCTAGGTCTTTCTTAGCTACAGAATAAAGACGTGTGTGCAGACAGACATACCGACAGACATCATTTAGATATTGAGCGCAGCAACCCCTCACAAGTCTTCATTCTGAAAATGAATGTGTCCAGCACTTACATAATCATCTATGCACTTTAGACCAGCGTTTCTCAACGGGTCGGTCCCGATCCAAAAGTGGGTCGTGAGCTTCCACAAAAAGGCTAACCTTTATTTTTAGTTTACCGAACTTCGGATGGTAATCTTTTATTTTGAAAGGTGCATATATACGTTTTGAACAGTTATGTAGACATTGTGGATTACTGCACAAATTGTTTTGTGAAATAAATGATAATGGTTTGAAAATTAAATAATTTTTGGGTAATGACTTAATGACTTAAGTAGGCTAGGCTACAAATGTGGTTCCTGTAACACAACTATAGCAAAAGAATTTTGCACCTTTGTCACTTTTAATGTAGGCTACTATTGGCAATTATGTTATAGTTATGCAATTTTGTTTTACAGTAAGCCTAATTCTTTTAAATTCAGTTACAGTCCTTTACTCAACACACAATAATCCAGATCTTAATGTAATGTAATTCCCCAGTCAGCAACACAGAAATATGAAAATAATGCTTTTTAATTAAATTTTGTAGGTAAAGAAGCACGGAGCAATACAGACAGAACACAAGATGAACGAGGGACCAGGGAGGGGAGAATGTGTTCGTAAACCTTTGACTTCTCATTTGCCTTCATTTGTCCTGCAAGCGCTATAAATGTGTCAATTGTAAGGTTTTATCGAATGCTACCATCTAGTGGTGTTTTTGTGAAATGACTCAAATGGGAATTTACTTGAGGGTTGCGCAAGTGTGCGTGACAATAGACATTTGACTAAGTAGACGCCTCATCCAGCCATGCATAGCGGCGCCATCTTGATGCGGTCGCCAACCGACCCAATCAACAGCCTTTCATTTATAAACTTTTGTGTCGTTTGTAAACACTAGCCCTATATGAATTGACTTGACATTGTGCTACATGTGCTTGTACTAACACACACAACAAACAAGAAAGCAAGGAATAACTTTTTACAAGTGGCGAGTGGACAGTAATTACACTATGCTGTATTTTTTGTATGAGCAGTCACATAGTAGATAGGCCAACTGCACAGACATGCTTACCATAAAAGTAAATCAAAAAATGAATACAATGAACAGACTAGTAAAATGAAGAAATAGCTGTTCAACAATGTTTTAGAAAACACTGCCCACCTCTATCATCTATTCTGCACGTGAATGGCTGGACAGTAGTACGATACAATAGAGTGACGACTGTATTTGTGAATTGATTTTTATCCCTGTAGAAATGGAAATTATACTGTAACTGTCTAGCAATCACCACTCAGACATATTTGTATAAATCTATCCTAGCCTATGAAGCATGTGAATGGCTGGACAGTGGTACAAACCAATAGACTGATGACTGCATTTGTGCATGGGAACCACATCACAGAGACACGGGATACACACACTGTAGAACAGGAGTTTACGAAAAATATTATGCAAATTCTGTTTAATGGAAACGTCTCATTTAAATAGTAACACGCTGTCTGTCACTGTCTCTGCTCACACCAAAACATATAGAAACATTGTTTGGCATTAAAATTAACAGTTTCCACTCATTTTCCAGCTTTATCCTCGTCAGCGCTACCTTGTCAAAATGGCGGTACCGACTTTCGACAGTTCGAGGCATCTTCTTCTTTTACTCTATATGTGTGACGTTACATTGCAGAAGAGAAGCCATGAGAAGTCGAAAAGACTTGGCATCCATATTTTCACATTATAACGGGTTGTTTTTCTTCTGTTTATCGGAGTCGATTGATGCGTTTACCTCCTCAAAATGATCTAGGCTAGGTCTAGGCCTACTCTTAACTACACAAATGAACAAAGCTGTATCAGACGACGGTGAGTCAATTTTAATCACGGTTGTATTATGATACGTTCTCTTTTAAATATGAAATAATGATTTTTTTTGTTGCATTGTTGAACCTACAGTTCCGTAGGCTATATCAGATGTTTTTTGTTTCTCTAGGTCCCCCTCTTCCCCTTTCGTCTCTTCGCCTCATAGTTCCTCCACTACAGCTTGTGTCTGCAGCGTTGTGTGCAATACTAAAGCAGGGGGCTGTGATGCACTATGGGCTACTGGAGGAGTTTGTTACAGCAGTGTTGGAAACAGTCCCTGAACTGTTGCCTTACAGCGAAAGATTCCAGCTTGTTATGGGACTACGTGCAAGGGTAGGCCTACGATGAAAATACTACTATGAGAATGCTCATTAAACAGTAACAAAGCACCTTTATACTCTTTAAGTCATCTTATTGACGGAGTTAAAGACAGGGCCACATGTTCATGCACATTGTGAAATGCAGTTCTGTAGCATTATTTTCAGATTTAGTTGAGCTAAATAAAACATTTAAAACAAGGATAGAAAATATGCTCATGACTTAACAGTGCATAAATTACATCGGGCCCAAAACAAATGATGGATGCCACTGTTAAATCGTGACCACTAACTTCCACCTTCACCTGGGCTGCTGTCAATAAAATACGTTAGTCAGTATGTAATTATATGTTCACTCTGAAAAGGTGGTGTTGGAGTTGTGCAGAATCGATCATTCCACCAGTATGCAGACAATTCAACCTCATTTGACCCGATTAAATACTTACCTCACCAAGACGAATATGGACGTAAGTGCGCTTAGTGAAATCGCCATATAAACTGGATATACTCGTGATGCTTATTTGTATTGTTGTTTTAAGTCCTCAGATTTGGAGGTGAAAGAATCAGTGACCAGATTCTTCAAGCTGGTACAGACTCTTGTGGATAACCCAAGCCAGAGGTATAGCTTTTATCAGGTTAGTGTGTTACCTTTTGATTTAAAAGGCTTGTTTAAAAGTCCCAAACATAAATTGTTGATGCTATTTTGTTTAGTTAATATTGTTTTACGGCCTCTGCGTCATCTATAGATATAAATAGTGGGTCCTGCAAATTAGTAGAGATATTGAATAGGGCTTACTAGTTTATTTGTGTGTGTGTGTGTCTAGATTAAGCAGTATTCTGTTTTCCTCCCTAGAACATTTTCCCAGAAGTGTTTGGTCCTAAATATGACTCGGCACTGCAGGATTTGATGAGGAAATTCCTTTTTAGACTGCAGAAACTCTTGCCTGTTCCAAACCTTGAACAAGTAAGTGCCTGGCATATGGATATTTTTTAATAGCAATTATGGCCCAACGGATATGCAATTTTGGTCACTGATACAATAGTAGGGAGCAAAAAAATTCCGATAACCAACATTATCTGCCTATATACACACATACATTTTACTGCCGAACTTTTGTCAAAAAAATAGACACAAATCAACGAGTGCTGTATTCAGAAAAAACACATTTATTGAAATAGCAATTTAAATGACTGAAACTCTTACCAAACATGTATTTGTTTTATTTTAATAAAATAAACTCATAATTAGCTTGTTTTGTCTGCATAAACGTTCACATTCACTGTCCGTGGCTACAGAGCACTGCCGTTGCCCGCACCAGAATTGTAAAAGTTCTTTTGCAGGGTCTATGCCTAATGAGGCATATGTCCTCCCGGTACCATATAATTCTGGAGGTTTGTAATATTACTGATCGTTCGCGAAGAGGAGGCGAAGCTCCACAAAATAATACAGACTCTTCGTGGACTCTGCATCTGCCTGAGAGTGTACTGTTCTGGGATTACTGACTCGTTAGCTCGCAGATGAGATTTGATAACTAGCTCAAAATTGTAATCCTAGCTATATTTTAGAACATATTTAAGGGAAAATCCTAAAACGCCTCTGCCTCTCCACCATGTCTCCGTGAAGGATACATATGATGCTATCCTCAGACGAGGCCACTATTGTTCAGAACACTAATGTTTTCTTTAGCCATATAGACTTCATCTGCGCTTTATTGGCAGCATTTCCAAGTTTTGGAGCGTCAAAACGATCTTAAGTGAAGTCTTAAGTGAAAAAAAGTTAATGGAAATTATGCAAGAAATGTACGTCTTGCATAATTTCCATTCTATTTCATTCCCATTATGAATAAACATAATTCATGCCTAGGGTTGGGCATCGAGAACCTGGAACTTGGAACCGGTTAAAAAAATAATGATGCTATCGGAATTGTTTAGAAAATGTGTTTCAAACGCGCAAGTTTTGGTTTCCATAGTGGCCACCGTACTTCTAAGTGCTTGCCGCGCCCGCTTGTTCTGTTGCAGCCATGGAGCACGCTAAGCGGCGCTCAAAAGTGTGGCTTTATTTCACCTTGAAAAAGCCTGGGTAGGCACGGTGCAACACATGGGAAAAACGTATTTCTTGCACGGGAGGATGCACTACAAATATGACTAAACACCTACGCCTGCATGGTGTACAAATTAACAAGGAGTGTACCGTGTTCGACGTGCTGCGCAGGTCCACTGTCTCATCCTCCTCGGGCAACCCTGCGCTAACCAACGTTAGTAACGTTACCTCGTCACAATCAGGTAAGTGATTGTAGTGTAACAAAGCGCTTGACCAAATTGCTAATTGTGGTGAACAACAACGATACTGAAATTATTTGTTTCCCTCATAGATGAATGTAGCTGCATCCCTTCTCTGATGTAGAATCCCCGACGTTCAGGTAACTTAACGTTAATCAAAGAGTTAAGCTAGAAATCTTGCTTCCCAACCTATAGTAAGTTAATTTTAGGTCCTATTATTATGTGTTTTTGTGTTCACAGGGATATATGTTCAGGCCTCCTCTACACCTAGTGAACTGTGCTGAACGTTCACGGATACTGCCTGAGAAGGCAGACATGCTCATATTTCTGAACAAGAACTGTTTTTAATGCATTGAGTTAGTTTATACATGTCCAGACCAGGGTGCAAGTTCTGCATATATAAATCTGTTTTTTGGTCTGGTGCAGAGGCATTCCTAATTTTCTCCCACATGGGCTGCAGCTCTCAAAATTGAAACTCTATTGAATCAAAATAAAAATGTTCCTCTGTGAAATGAGCCTGTGACATGTTTTGACTCCACAACTTAAAGAATCGGAATCAGGATCTTTCAAATCAAAACGATGCCCAACCCTATTCATGCTAACCTAATTATACACAGTATTGTTGGAATTTTGAAACTTGTGCCTGGACACAAGTGAAGCACAATAATGATTGCATATCTTTATCCAAATTTGATCCTCTCCTAGACAGCCCACTATCTCAGTCTCTCCTCCGCTGTCCTGAAAGAGTGCCTGGAATTTGTGACTCAACCTCAGCCATTGACTAACCTTATTCAACATCACAAACATCATGGACAGGACGTTTTTAAAGGTAGACAGTTTCACTGAATTCCAACTTTATTTCCAGATATTAACTTATTTAACTTTTGTTTTTTTTCTAGATTTCTCATCCACAGGTAATGACTGCATCCTCTCCAGCCTATCCTTTCATTTAGAAATAGAAAATGAGGATAAAGAAACTGTTACGGCTACATCAAAGAATGTACTTGGAGATTGGAGTACACGTGGTTCATTTGGCAGCATGTCCAACAGAGATGGGTATGAACACTTGGAAGAGAGAGATTTAAAATCCGCATGGAATGTAGGTCGAGATGAAGAGCACCATAGAGATGATTTGTCTGAAATTCAAGTGGCTTCTATTGAAATATCGCTTCCACTTGAAACTGACCTGGACAACAATAAGATTTGCTCCTCTAAAAGCTTCAAAAGTCCGGTCTGTGCCCTGGAGGTTGATTCTCTGGTTGAGCACTTTCATGGAGAACACGGTCTACTGTGTCGTATGTGTGGCAAGGAATTTATTTACCAAAAAAGCTTTGACAAACACCAGAAAAGTTGTAGGGTCAGTAGTAAACAAAAGACACTGAGCAAACCGAGGTGTTCTTCAAGCTTGACAATGCATTCCACGTCAAGAACTGCTGACGGTAAAGAGAAGGGTCACACTGAACAAAGCCCCCACCTTGGTTCCAAGTGCAGGATAGACTTTAATCACTACGAAGGCTGCGAGAGACACAAGGACAATGAGTGCAGGAATTCAAATCGACATCCTCAGGCAGCAAGTGATTTCACACAGGAGAAAGCCTTGAGCAACATATCTAAAATAAATCAAGGAAGGTTTTTTTTCTCAAGCTCTTCGGCTGAGATACCGTCCGAGTCAGATGCCTTTTTTGACTCAGCCTTGAGCCAAACATCGTCCTCTAAACTGCCTCTGGAGTGTGATGGGTGTGGTCAGGGTTTTACATACTACAGGAACTTTGAAAAGCATAAGGGCAGGTGTTTACAGACAAAGGGTGTGAAAAATACAACAAATGCAAAATACTTGGTCGTCCTTGCTTGTAATTTCAACTCAACTGATGATGCTGTTGAAGAGAATGAATGTTCAGAGGTGAAGAAAGGTGGAAGTGCAAACACTGGAAAGGATTCAGAGGTGTGCAAAAGCAAACCTCACCTCAAATGCACAATGTGTGAGAAGACCTTTTCTAAACGTATTGACATGAAAAAACACTATTACCAATCACACAAAATTACAAACTCCTACCCCTGTCATTTGTGCAAGAGAACCTTTGTTAGGTTATGTGAATTGGTTCGACATCACCAAAACAAAAAGCAGTACCAGTGCTGCACCTGTAAGAAATGTTTCAAAAGGCTATCGGATCTAAATAGACATAAAACAGCTCGCACTACAAAGAAAACGCAGCACATCTGCGAGACGTGCGGGAAAACCTGCAAGTCTTTGGAAAATCTGACTTTACATCAGAAGGTGCATAGCCATAGAGAACAGCGGCAGCTCTGCATTTGTTCCCACTGCGGTAAACGGTTTAGTAACAACGCTTGTTTGAAAGCGCACATGGTACAGCACACAGGAGGCTACCCCTGTCCAATATGTGGGAAGAAGTTCTACCAGAAGATATACCTTAAATGGCATCAATATAAACACACAGGGCAAGACCCGTACCGTTGCGACAAATGCGGAAAGGGTTGGCCGACTGCCGCCCAACTGAAAGTACACATGGTTCAGCACACGGAGGAAAGGCCGTTTAAGTGCGAGGACTGTGGTGTGTGTTATAAGAGAAGGTCTCATTTGATGGCTCACCGCCGCGCCACACACAAGATGCATCCGCTCGTGTGCAGGAATTTAAATCGACATCCTCAAGCAGCAAGTGATTTCACACAGGAGAAAGCCTTAAGCAACACATGTAATATAAATCAAGGAATGGTTTTTTCCTCAACTTCTTCAGCTGAGATACCGTCCGAGCCAGATGCTCTTTCTGACTCAGCCTCGAAGCCAACATCATCCTCTAAACTGCCTCTGAAGTGTGACAGGTGTGGTCAAAATTTTACGTACTACAAGAGCTTTGAAAAGCATGAGGGCAGGTGTATCGGAAAGAGGTTCCGAAAGGGCAGGTGCTTACAGATAAAGGGTGTTGAAACTACAACAAATACAAACCATTTGGTCATCCTTGCTTGTAATTTCCACTTAACCGATCATGCTGTTGAAGAGAAGGAATGTTTAGAGGTGAAGAAAGGTGAAGCCGCCAACACTGGAGATCATTCAGAGGTGTGCCAAAGCAAACCTCACCTCAAATGCACAATGTGCGAAAAGACCTTTTCAGAAATTAATGGCATGAAAAAACACTATTCTCAATTGCACAAAATTACAAGCCCGTACCCATGTCCTTTGTGTAAGAATACTTTTGTTAGGTTATGTGAATTGGTTCGACATCACCAAAACATAAGGCAGTACCAGTGCTCCACCTGTAAGAAATGTTTCAGAGATGAAACATATCTAAGTAGACATGAAAACACACACACTACGAAGAAAATGCCACACATCTGCGAGACGTGTGGGAAAAACTGCAAGTCTTCGCACCATCTGTCTTTACATCGGCAGAAGCATGTCCATAGAGAACAGCGGCAGCCCTGCATTTGTTCACACTGTAGCAAACAGTTTAGTAACAACGCTTGTTTGAAAGCGCACATGGTACAGCACACAGGAGGCTACCCCTGTCCAATATGTGGGAAGAAGTTCTACCAGAAGATATACCTTAAATGGCATCAATATAAACACACAGGGCAAGACCCGTACCTTTGTGACAAATGCGGAAAGGGTTGGCCGACTGCCGCCCATCTGAAAGAACACATGGTTCAGCACACGGAGGAAAGGCTTTTTAAGTGCGAGGACTGTGGTGTGTGTTATAAGAGGAGGTCTCATTTGATGGCTCACCGCCGCGCCACACACTTGAAGATGCGTCCATTTGTGTGCCAGGTGTGCAGCAAAGGCTTTAGGCTCAACAGTGACTTGAAAAGACATACAATAGTTCATACAGGTGAGAGGCCGTTTGCGTGTCAGAGGTGTGCAAAGAGGTTTACAAGAAGATTTCATCTGAGGAAACACCAACAAAAGTCCTGTCTATGAATCAACTGGTTGCTAAATACTGTTATTTAAAACCTCCCCTGTATAATGTAAAAATAAATAAAATACCCAATTACACATTGCTGGATACACAGAAGGCACTAATGAGCTAATAAACCAGAACATATCAAGTCACATTGGGATATGCTGTATTATTCTGATTGGTGTATGATAGCATTACACCCCCAGAGGTCAGCTCCAACAACAACTGTTAACTGTAAATTAAAGCTCCCCAATTGCATTGTATTGCCTCCCCAGCTCACTATATTTTGAAATACAACTGGACATGTAGAGAAGATGCAAGCCTATGAGCTCTGTAAGGGGAGGAGTAGAGAAGATGTGAGGTGATTTCAGGTGGGCCATGCGCTCTGTGAGTTTCAAATCCAAACAATGTATTTGTATGTGCAGAACACCTTATTGATCTCTGTAGCATGAATTATTCTAATATCTGCAAAAGAGTCAGTTCCTCTATATGGCCGTGCATCTTAAATAATTACATTTTCATCTACACTATGTAGATGTGATGTAAAACAACTGCCATGGCTGCATTGTAACTGCCAAGATTTAAAATGCAGCATAGTCTCAAGAAAAAATGGTTTCTACTGTTTACATCTCCTTATTACAAAACAAAACCTGATTTCCTACTGCTTTTTCGGGAACCAACAATTTCACCTGTAGTTTACTGGTTATTATTTATTACATATCACTACTCATAGATCAGTGACTCATATTACACTTCAGTCATGTAATAGTTTTAATTAACTGCAACACCAAAAAAGGTATTTTCTTAATTTTAAAACAATTCTAAAATGAATGTTAGTTGAGTATGAAGTCACTCACTAGTTGTTAATATATTGTGTTATAGAAAATAGGATAACAACATTGACTGCTGAGTGCTGCAATGCAGCCTCGATTGAATACAGTCCAATTGTTTTGAGTCAGCAGAAATAGCTTGAGGAGCTACTCCAGGCCTGGTTGTGTGACCAAGTAAGATTAAGTGATTCTGTTCTGTAGTTTTTTCCAATAATGTTCATGTCAACAGTGTTATAGGCGGGCCTGTAGATAATTTTATTGTCCCCATACTTACTCCTGAATCCCTACAAGCTTAATTTCCATTGGAAATACAGAATAGGCAAATAGCAAGTACCCATTTATAAATTATAATACTACTATTAATAGTAGTATAAAGCCATAACCCTTTCAGTTAAATATCTACGCCATTTTTTCACTGTCTTTCTCTCTCCAAAAGCGGTACACACACTAACACACAGTCAAAAACACACCTCCACTAACCACTTACCAAATGTAAAATAAGCATCGCCAAAATACAATAAACCGGAAGATTTCAGGTTGCAGAGACACGCTCTTTATTTGTGTTGTAGCCCCCGCTCACTGCTCACGTTTTAGTAATTCTATTTAGGAAGTCCTATCCCAAACCCCACACCACGCCTAGAAACACAGACGGGGCAAGAATTCCCTGCACACCGATGCAACCTTTTTGCACTGAGTAAAACTAGCCTTAGAAAATACACAGCTACGAGAGGGTCTCTCCCTCCCACCAGCAAAACAGCTTTTGGTACTGGCAGAGCTGTCTTTAGGATTCGATGGTACTGTATCTTCCCCGTCTCTGCCCAGCGATCTGCCAGTTACTATAAATATGACCCATGAGTGCATCGTCACGCAGCTTTCTGCAGCTTAAGAGGCTTTTGCAAAAGGTGCCATTTGTCAGCATGGCTTATGTGAAGCACATTACCAGAGCCAGGGCCAAAGAGAGGCGCGACAGATGAGAGGAATCAAGGAGGACATGCATTCATGGATAACACATGCCTTTTTTGTCCCGTTTCTGATCAGAACCACATGCAGTGGAGGCCTTAGATGCAGTGATGCTATTTTCTGCTGATGTGCCCACTCATGTTTTATTCAGCCCTGTGATGCTTCACCACTAGAGGGTCCTGGTTTGATTTGACACTGCTGATGCTGGCCTGTAGATTCAACTGTGTGTGCGCCTTTGATATAGAGAGCAAGAAAAGAGGTTTTACATATATGTTGTTGAAAAATTACTACAAACACTGCAAGATTCTGCAGAATCTGGCTTCAACCCAAAAAGAGTTCTCTTTGACGGGAACTAAGTATTAAAAAGGACATGACTAATGACTCCATATTGCCCGTAAAATTGACAGCGAGAGGGTGGTGGCACATACACAATGGTAACCATGCCCAATGGCCAAGAAGAGCTGCTCCAGGAGTCTCAACGACTACAGACCCGTGGCACTGACATCACATAATGAAGACGTTTGAGAGGTTGATACTACAGCACCTGAGACCCCTGGTGCAAATCCCACTGCGACCCTCTGCGGTTCGCTCACCGGGAACATGTAGGGGTTCAGGACCCATCGTCTTCCTACTACACAGGGCATAATGTGGGCTGCATCCATGAGGACAATGAGGAGGAGGACAGAAGCCTCGTGAAGACCTTGTTGGGTGGTGTGACAGCAACCACTTACAGCTCCACATCGGAAAGACCAAGGAGATGGTGGTGGACTTCCGTCGGAACAGGACCAATCGCCAATAAGGGTGATGAGGTGGCGGTGGTACAAGTTCCTGGCGATGCACCTGAACAATAAACTGGACTGGACCCATAACACTGAGGCCCTCTACAGGAAGGCACAGAGTAGATTGTTGAGGCTGAGGTCCTGTGTGCAGCTACTGCTCATGTGTAAGCTAGTGAGGAAGGCCAGCTCCATTGTAGGGCTGGAGCTGGATAGCCTGGAGGCCGTGGCCGAGAGGAGAATGAAGGGATAACCCCGCCCATCCTCTCTACGAGGAGCTGTGGTTCGGATGAGGAGCACCTTCAGCCACAGACTCATCCCCCCACGGTGCAAAACGGAGCGCTTCAGGTG
Source organism: Percopsis transmontana (assembly GCA_025447815.1). Lineage (NCBI taxonomy): Eukaryota > Metazoa > Chordata > Actinopteri > Percopsiformes > Percopsidae > Percopsis > Percopsis transmontana. The sequence continues at coordinate 4,262 of JAOEHI010052900.1, read as the reverse complement.
CTCCTTTGTGCCAACAGCTATCAGACTCTACAATGCAGCATGCGTCATTCCCAGCCCACTACTATTTACTCGTTCTACTTTATATTTATTGTATTTTACTTCTTTCCTTTTTTGCACTGCAATGCCCAATTTTCCTCCCGGGGATCAATAAAGTTCTACTCTACTCTACCCGTATATTCCAGCGTGGATCATGCACCGAATATAATAATACATTTGGATAAGTAGAGAGATTAGCCATAATTTAGATTCTCAGTTTTCCCAAGATACATGCACATGATAGACTGCAGTTCTGATACACTTGGCTTTTCATACAGCCACAAAAATACTGGCAAAGAATTGCATACTCATTTTGTGTTATAAAATATTTGTAAAACAAAGCAATATTAATAGTTCTTAGAAGGAGTAAATATTTTCCAGTCGAAAATCACAGAACGATCCCTAATATGTTCAGTGAAAGAACTACGACCTTATAAAAAGGGACAGTATTTAGTATATTATCTGTTACTGTCTTTTAAATCAACAACCTTGGCTAGAAGACCACGCACACAAACACACACACACGTCCTGCCAGTGTCTGTGTAAGGTGTTATTTTACAACCTGTAATTCTCCAGGAAGACCCATTTGGCAGAACTCTGCAGCAGAAATGCCCCCCCAACCCCTTTAAATCTGGTTCATATTGACTCTACTCCCTGGGACAGCAGGGACCACACAGGTAATGCCAATGAGAACAAGGCAGAAGAGGGAGAGAAGAAAGCAGCAGGGTATACGAAAATGTATGAGTAAAGTAAATGTGTGTACTAAACAGAAGGGAGTACAATGTTGGCGTTGTTGCTAGAGAAGAGGTGTCTATGCACCATGTGCTAGTACAGAACAGTGTACTCAACTGTGCACAGGATATTTGGATTAGAACACCTGCTGCTGATGAGCCGGGGTAGGGCAGCTAGTACAACGTAGCCGACTCCTCCCGCCCCCACCTGCAATGCAGCCACGTCCCGGGCTCTATTGCAGCCTAGCTCATTGACATTCAGGCCAGGTGCCACACGTGGAGCTCCAGCTGTCAGTGACCGTTCACCTCTGTGCACAACACAGTCGTCCAGCACAATTAACCTTTGTATGGTACCATGTACAGTGTACGGTCACTGTTACCGTACCGTTCTCATCTTAAAATTGAAGGCTTTTGTCAGGGGGAAATGACGCCCATGTGTTTTAAATGAAACTAAACAAGGTGTTTAAACTAAATGTAGTCCATTAAACATACACGACATTTGTTTGTGAGAGTTCACTACAGAAATTACGGTAATCCAACCAGTTTTATAGTGGACTTGTCTGCTTCCACAGAGAGAGAGAGACTCTCTCTCTCTCTCTCTCTCTCTCTTTCTCTCTCTCTCTCTCTCTCTCTCTCTCACCTTTGCCTGACACACAGTAACAGTTTACTGCACAAGCAGAATTAGTCAGTGTATAAAATGCAGTACAGTGTACAGTACAATACGGTGCTTTGTCGTTTTGTGTATAGGTTGTTAGGGGTGGGCGAATCTGCAGATACTGTATCTGCAGACGTCCTCAGCTACTGTACATCTGCAGATATGTAGCAGATGTATACTAGCTGTGTATATTGCTGTACAATGCTAAACAATGAGCAAATGAGGACAACCACAGAGAAGCAAGCAGTCAGCAGGCTTACATGTGGGCTACATGGGGACTGACACCGCATGCATGTGTATGCATGACAACTCATTCTCCCAATAACACCTGGTTATAACTCAGCTTTCAAAATCCCTATGCAGGATTTGGGAATCACAGTTGTATTTGTACAGCACACACAGAAGCACACAAGCACACATGCTATAAACATATAGATGCTTGTGTGTGTGCGCATCTTCTACTCTTTTCTTTTCTGCTCTATTAGCGTCTACCTGACAATCTGAATGCAAGCGACCTGAGACACACTGGTCGCTTAGCAGTTGTCGCTAAGGGCAACAGATAGCAACCTTGTGAAATACCTTAACCCACGACAGGGCCTGGACACGTGTTACATGCATAATGTGATTTAAAGCAGGACATATTCCTCCTGGATCAACAACCCAATGTTCCTGGGACAGTATACTGACACATGATTGCCCTGTGATGTCATCAGGTTAGAAATGGTGATGTTGATGTAAAAATGTAATGCAGGTTTTATACTATTATATTATTCTGTAAACGATGGGCCTGACGGGCCTGACTCTGAATGATTCACCATTAAAATAAAACTTAAATATATCCATATTTATTTTTAAGATTTATTACGCCTGTCTGATTGAGAAAGATTTCAAATGGGGAGAATAGATTTACAATAATTAGAATGAATGTTAAGAAGTAAAGCAAAAACATAAAAATAAAATAAGAGTATTTAAAGCCAGTTCCAAATTCTACACACAGATAATTGTTTGCCTGGAACTTCTTGTCACATACCATCACTTAACACTTTACATCACAAGACTTTTGGTTTCCTTGGAAATAGCACGCAGTCTAAATCCTGCCTGACTTCTCCAGGTAGAAGTGAGTCAACAGTGTTGCTAGTCCCTATGCCTCCATTCTTTCTAGCCTTGTGCATTGTCCTGACGCTATATGGAATAAAGAAACATACAGAGCAAAGTTACAGTACAAATAAGTGCCAAGCTCAGACAACTTCCTCCCCACAGGCCAAAATGTTCTAAGTTACCAGCCTGGGTCCAGTCAATTGCTAAACATAATTCTCTGCCCGTGAACAGTGGGATCTGGAAAGGAGAACATAGATTTACAGCTTTTTCTGAGTTTCTCATATTGGAAGCAATCTCTCTAGATGGCCATATACAGTATACTGTAGCACACATTCATTGCTATAATTATTTGGCATCATACTCATAAAATGGCCAATTAAGGTTAAACCGTCATTTTACAGGGCAAACCTAAAGTTAAGTGATCATATATACTGTATGTTCATCAATGTTACTGGTGATGTACTGTATAGCCCTTTCAGTTAACTTTCTACAGATGTACTTCTACAAAGTAAGTCGCTTTGGATAACAAGTATAATTTTGTATAATTTTGAAAAAGTAGAAGTTGCCCAGTTATGAGAGCTTTATCAAGGTCTCATTCATCAATTTTTTAGATGTGTGAACAATTGCTCCCCAGCTGTACTTTGTCCATATATGACAAAATCAAACACCAATAGAATCGCCACTAGGGGATCAGCATATGGCAACAGCAAGGTAGCACAGCGTAAAAACACTTCACGTCATCTTTTTCAGTAAAAAGGATACATTTTTTCGAATGCCCTACCAAATGAAATAAATACACAAACTGATCTGAAAACGTTTAATCAAAAAGTGAAACACTGGCTGGAACAAAACCAAGCCTGCGATCATTGATCACTCATCATGTACGAAAACTTGCACTTGCACATGGACATGTACACACAGATAAACATACATATTTATAAAGACTATGCGCATGCATGCACGTGCTTATATACACATATTCAAACACGTAAATTACTGTAATGTGATGTAATTATTGTACAATCATGTAAAGAATGTTACTAAATAACATTTTATTTTTAACAATGTATTTTTGGTAATGATGGTATGTAATGACAATTTAAGCAGAAAAGCCTAACCAGGGACAGGGTTTGCAAATTAGCCATGGCTAGAATTCCTATATACAACATACTATTTCATGTTATTGTAACCTGTTACAATGTTTATTGCATTGTCCGTCACAAATTAAATATAATAATAATAAAATAAATAACATTGTCACTAAAATGTAAATGTAATGTTAGATATGCCTACCCTCCCTGGTGACCAACCATCGTGTGTACATATGTCATATTCTTGTGAATGTGGCGCCACATTATAAAAACATATCACAACTGCAAATGAAGAGGCATTCAGGCTAAATATTAATTGTAATACCTCTCAGTAATAAATAGCAGAAAAATAATCTTCTAAATCAAAATGCCAAAGAATGTATTGGCAATGTTCAATTAAAGCATCAACCATCTTTTGCAGCAGTCTGAAAACTCTCTCTCGGTTCTCATCTTAAAATGGAAGGCTTTTGTCAGGGGGAAATGCCGCCCATGTTCACTAGAGAAATGACGGTAATCCAACCAGGTTTATAGTCTTAAGGTTTGGAGTGGACTTGTCTGCTTCCACAGTACTGAAGTAAAGTCTCTCTCTCTCTCTCTCTCTCTCTCTCTCTCTCTCTCTCTCTCTCTCTCTCTCTCTCTCTCTCTCTCTCT
>JAOEHI010052899.1:542-15959 GCA_025447815.1 Percopsis transmontana | reverse complement strand
GTTTTTGTGACAGCAACACAGACACACACAATCACAAACTCACATACATAATCTCTCTCAAACACACAAACACTCACTCACACACACACACACACACACACACACACACACACACACACACACACACACACACACACCTATTTAGGTTCCCAATAAGGACAACCCTCATTCAACTTCAAAATAACAAACATGTCTGTGAAGGCCAATCAATCAACATTTAAGTTGAAATATCTAAAAAGGTTTAAAATTCTCAGAAATATATTCCTTAGAACAAGGCCATGTTAGATTGAGTTGTAGCAGGTAGTTTAAAGGGACCCGGGGAGAGTTATAGGCTGAAAGCAGTTACTGTTCACACAAGGCCCTCTCTGAGTAGATGTTTACTCAGCCAGTCACGTGACCAAACCTGGGCTGAAAAAAAAAATGATATTACCTTTTTTCCAGACAGATTAACCCTAAGATTCAGGTTTACAGCCCTCCGGCGCAGGAAATTCCTGATTCACATGCTATGAAGTACGTTGTACATTTGTGCTTCAGTCACATTCAATTTCTGATCCATGCTAAAGGCTAATTACTCCTAAAATGTAACATACACTGTGCATTTAAAGCATATGGACCGAGATGCATGAATCTCATTCATTTTCTGTAGGTGGTAGAAATGTATTTGGCTTGATGTGGAACTTTTGACATACACTTAACATACGCAGCTCTTTTGAAACATGAGTACAACACATCTGATAATGGACTGCTACACTGTGTGATCGTGGCACAATAAATAGATTCGGGGAAACCCTTTAAAGAAGCCCTGATAGGGGTGAATTTTCCACTGTCGTATGCACCCAGAGACTGAGTAAATAATGGGGAAGGGGTTGCCAGGTCTCGCTCTCTCTTGCCCCAAGCCTTATAAGGAGGCTGCACGATCCACGCTGCAGTCCCCGGGACAGTTGATCCACGGAGACACATGGAGGGACCATGTACAGTACTGGAAACAGTGGGGGGGTGGGTCAATCAATCCGTGTACAGTATTACTGAGGTCCACTAAAGGGTCATTACACTAAAATCTACATGTGAGGAGGGTTAATTAAGGATGAAACATTAAAAAAAGATGTAAAGTAAAGTAAAGGTTTTAGCTTAAATTGAAACCAAAATAGAGATAACAGATAGATAGATAGATAGATAGATAGATAGATAGATAGATAGATAGATATACAGACACAAATACATTCTGTACATACAGGCTAAGATTAGCTTAATGTGCATCGCGGGCAGCAGTTGTTAGAGGTGTCGGAAGGGAATGCACTGCCAACCCCAACCAAGACTCATCGCTCCAACATAAAAGGAAAGAATTAGTCGTTACCAGGAGCTGTTGACAGCGGAGCTGACGCCCAGGTCAGGATGGGCGAAGATCATCCACACTGAACCCTCCGTGGTAACCGCCAGGAAAACAGCTGGTCTGAGTCTCTCTCCCCCTTATTTCCTCACTCATCCTACTTAAGGGGTGAGTCAACGACATGAAATCGACACTCCCAATTACTAAGAATCGCTATAGCTATCTCAGACAGTTTACTCTCAGTCAGTCTTAGACCATCAATGGGTCCTTTGACTTCGGTGGATGACTGGAGGGTCTAAGGCATTTCTCAGGACATCTGTTTGTGAACAATTCTCAGGTTTCTGCGTTGGTGGCGTGCGTGGCCGGGCTTTGAACCTGTGTGGATGACAGTGAGACGCCTGATTATGCAGGCTCATGCGGGATCTCAGGTGGCATGACTGAATGGAACAGTGGAAAAGAGGGAGCAAGTACACTGTAAAAAAATCTTTAGGATTCAGAAAATTTGCGCCTCTGCCAAATTAGCCTTCTGCTTACAATAATCAAGAAGTCCCTCATTTAAGCGGTAGTAGTTTTGATCGGCCTCGCAATGCTATTCGTAATTGTTATTATTGTTTAAATAAAAATAATAAAATTAGAAGCACGATTAGATAAAGGTGTATTAGGTGATGACGGTGACCCCTGTCAATAAACTACTCCTTTAACTTGGCTACATTTATTGTTAGCTTAACTATGCTGTGTTTAAATTCAATTCAATGTAATATTTTACAACTGTATACTAAAATATTTAAGGCAACTTAACTTTATCAACTTGAAAAACTTTTTTTACAGTGATACAAGGGAATGGGGGAAGACTTCCATTGCGCAGCAACAAAGCAAAACATTAAACATTAAACTTAATGGGGTCACTGATCAACCCTTCGTTGAATGAACCATATAAATCACTTCATCTTGCTGTCAAACTGGTGGCCTTATCAGCACATTTTTTTTATCACTCGGTGAAGCCCCCCCACAGAGTCAGGTGACGCAAGCCCTGCGGGGGCCTGATGGGTGAATACTTGTCTGGCAGGGATGCTGTTGAGATATGGTGTTGAGTGAGTGACAAGGTTGTGGCTGTTATGGGGTGCAGCTGCTTGGCTGGCAGCCCCTGGATCTGGAGGCAGGTGTGGGGACCTGCCCACCTACTGCTCAGTGCCAGCTGTGAGCTTGGAGGACGCTCGGTTGAGCCCTCCCCTTCGCAGACCCTCGCAAAACAGATGCAGGTGTGGAGTACATCTATATAGCAGTGCTGTATATGTCTAGCCTCCACGTCTTTGTCAGCTATCGGGGCAAGAGCCAAGTGCATTTACAGGACACTAATTCTGATTATGACAATCCTTTATCTGCCACCTTTATTTTCTATCTATATTAATAAAAAAAATAGACCACCTCTTAGAAAATGTAACACTTCTTCAGGCTTAGCAATTGCTTTGAGGATTGAACAATGTTGTGTACTGCATGTTGCGAAATGTATAACTAACTTGTCCCTAATGACATGCTGCTGTCATTATTCTAACAGCATGTTGTTTACTTACAATAACTAGTGTATGAAAAACAGGCAATGGTCAGCAACGGGGTATCAAAACAGAACAGGCAGGCGGCAGGTAAACAGGCAGGTAAACAGGCAGGTAAACAGGCAGGTAAACAGGCAGGTAAACAGGCAGGTAAACAGGCAGGTAAACAGGCAAGTAATGTTTGGTGGCAAAACACACAAAAACTCACAGAACAGCCCAGACAAAGGGGAGAACAGAGATTAAATACACTAGGGGGAATGGGACACAGGTGAGGCTGATGATTGGCAGGGGAGGGACTCTGGAGTGGAAGAAGGAAGAGGACTATGAAAGGGAAACCGGGCGGAGCTAAGGAGGGGCCAGACAGGACACAGGAAAACTACACAGGCTCAAAGGCACAACATGGAACACGGCACAACCACAAACCACAACATGACAGGAAACAGAGAAAAGAGGAACCAGAAGCATGAGATCCTAGACACTGTGGTCTTTCATAGTCTGGAAAGGATCGTGTCTTTCTTTCAATATATGGTAATAACAATCATAATAATCATATATTTTTGGATTTGTGCACAGAACACACACAGAAAAAAGTATCAACTCCTTGGCTGTGGTGTTTACTGCCCTGTCACGGAAAGGTTCATAGACTTAAAAATGGTAAAATGTGTATCTCTGCTCAGCAGTAAGCATGGAAAAGAGAGATCGAGGTTAAGATAATGTGCGATCACCTTTCCAGAGGTGTACTCTCCTATGCTACAAGATCCTGAGCCATCGTGGCTCACACAAGCTTGCTTCTGCAAGGCTTATTTACAAATGATTCTACCTTAAACACCAAGAGCCATTTATCTTAAATAACTTTACGCAATTTTGTATTCTCAGTTTCTCTAGTTCACTCAGTTTCCACAATTGAATGGGTTTTACAGTGTACACGATAAATAAGTAAAATAGTTGATTGATTTAAGCTACATTACAGTGAGTAATACCCCAGAACTGTTGTTGAACATGGCCACCTCAATGATGAGCCACTGTGCTCCTGGACTTTTTGGCTAGTTAACCATTACAGATGGGAAAGTGGTTGGATGGTATTATGCTACACAAACACTCATATTGCCCTGGAGTCATGTTATTTAGCTAGAGATGGGCCCCTCAGTAAACAGTGGAAAAAGAAGTACCCCTGAAGGGTTCCTCGTTCGTCTCCTCACGCCGGGGACACTGACAGCTGGCCTTCGTGACAATAAGACAGAGGAGCCCAGCAGGGAGTGGCCGGGCATGGTTCCTTTCTACTCCAACTACAGAGTGGGGCACTCTTTTCAAAGCTGCCATCCTATGGGAGCCGAGGGGTTAAAGTCCTAATCCCCACTCCCTTATTCAGTATGGCATTATGATTAGCTAGGCTAGGCTAATATGCACACCTTTTGGGGTTAGGGAGTAGAGTAGAATACATTTTCTACTGCCACACACATCTTGAGTGTTGTTTGCAAACGCCATACGGACCTCACTGCCCTTTGCCAGAGCCTCCATAAGACTTTTTGGCCAATGTTTGACCACCCCTGTGTCTAAGGCCTTTAATTTAGACACAGCTCAAGTCCCTATACATGTTATGATTATGCATTTAGCTTCCACTTATCCCCTTAGGATAGGTCCTTATCGAACTACAAGTTGTATTCATTCATCAGGCAACTATTGTAAGAGATATGTAAACGAGTGTGCAACTAGAATTGATTTCACAGCTCGCACTGCTGACCCTCAAAGGGGGCTTTGTTTGCAACTGCTCGGCAGTATATAAATATTTAATTGCCTGTTAGCCACGGCTGTTGCTAATCCTCAGTGCTCGTCCCTGCCAAGATAGAGCATATTTGCGGGCAGCTGGATAATAAATCATAAGGCCTCAAACTCAGAAATATAGCAGGGCGCTTGCTGTTGAAGCCTTTTGTTCTGGAGTGACGATGACTGTGACAGCAGACTCATGAGGCAGGGCTCAACCTAGCAGAACCCTGAGCCATATATCAATGGTTGATGCAAACAAGAATAGAGATGGACACGCCTCATGGCACACAAAATCAGTTGGTCCATGCATCCTAAGAATTTTAGTTTTTAGTTTTTTCTCTTTGTTACCTTTTTGCCGTGCTGCAGTTTCCAACATTATATGGAAAATTGTATATTAGAATCAGATAGAGCTGACAGGTATTTTGTGAGATAGGATCTCTACAAAATGTAAAAGACCAGTGTTTTTATAGCATCACTTTAACAAAACTGATTTTGCATACTGATTCGTGTCACTCACAGTTATATTGTATATGTTATATCGTCTCTACGGGGACCGAAACTCGCAAACTCGTAGAGTGCAAGTTAAAAGGGTTCTTTTCCCCCATTATGTCTCTACAGAAGTCATTTATTTAAAAGGACCTTATATTTGCACTTTAAACACAACTACAAGAGTGGAAAATTATTAACATTCCTGAACTAAGGAGGGAAAATTGCAAGCTGATTGCTTCTACTTTTACTTTTTACAATACTGTAGTTCATCTTACTAGGAGTGTTTATTGGCTTAAGTAAGTGGAAACGGGTATGCTGTTTAAGTGGAAACAGGTGTACGGTGCTATAGCTGGTATGGACATACACTGCAGCATGTCTGTATCTATATGGATGTGCTTTTACTGCATCCCAACATGTTCCTTATGTATCCTTTGAAAGCGTCAACATTTTCTGTGATGTTTTCGAAGATTTCTACAATTTGGTGTTCCACCAAGATTTGGCCTTCCAAAGATCTGGATGTTACACTCTGTTTTTTATGATAACATCAAACCACATATGCCACGAGGGGACTTCGTGGTGACACACAGAATGTGGGGGCATATTTGTGTGACATTCAGTATTTCACTGGGGTCGTAAATTATCACCTCTGCTCAGACCACCACTGTCAATCATGTCTGGCAGCCAGTGAGCGTGCTTGTGTTTGGTGTAGCACCGTGTGCCACAATAATATGTTTACACTGACGACAGGAAAACCTATTGGGAAACATATTTGGAATTTGATTCATTTGCTCAAATAATAATAATATTAGCCATAGTAAATATATTTATCTATACTATATTTATCTAGTACTATTTTTAAAAAGAAGTTACAAAGTGCTGCACACAATAAATCCAAGACCAAAGTTAGAAGAACAATTTGTAACAATATTTAATTTAGGCAACAACAGACAAAAAGTGAAGATTAAAACAATTAAAAGCTCCATTGGACGACATGGGTTGGAGTGCCTTGTTCGTAGGAAGATTATTAGCGCTAGCTTGTGAGAAAGTGCTATTCATTACAATGAGGCCCAGATATTGTCAGGCATTCTAGGGATTCAGTGTTGTTACCATCTGCCCCTCAGTCCCCATCCTTTAGTCAGGCACTTGTATGTACACTTGACTAGATCATTACAACATCAACTGAATATGAATTAGTTTCAACAATACAACTAAATAATCAAAGCACACTTACAGAGAGTTTAGCGGTGCTGATCGACGAAACCAAATGTAAGGTTGGTTTTGTGCCGCAAATTACTATAAATACGTATTTGGCGTTTTCATGGTTGCTACAGTGTGACATGGAGAAGCAGAACTGATTCAGCTAAATGAATATTATATTAGTGTATGTATATATATATATATATATATATATATATATTAGTAAACTAACCCTAACCTCACCCTTACCCTAACATTTAACTAATAAAAGACAAAACCTATACGTTTATGAAATGCTTTAAAAAAAAAAATTCTTCATATATTACTTTCTACAGTTCTTTCTACAGTTCTGTCCTGGAATCAGAGGACTCTATGGAATGGGTAGGTGGCTTGTACAAGGTTTTTTATGAGATTCCCTTGATCTATCGGTAATAATAGTAATAATTTCCTACAATACCTGGCGATATAAAGAATAGCTTCATTCAGTCAGTGAACGAGGGGCATTCTGCATAAAAATGAGAGTCCGGTTCAGCGTTCAGAGTAGCCATCATTTGTCAATAAGACATGAGTCAATGAGTGGTGAAGGGCCTGTGCCGACATACCGTAGCTCAGACAGACCCAGGTATAAGCACTGATTGCTAGTCCAGTACAAGCAAGTTAATCCTCAATGCCGATGTTCTGTCTGGCTAAAACCACAGTTCAAGGTATCAATAAAAGGAACCGGAGCTTTGGAGGGAGCTGCTTTAATCCACAGTGAAACCAGAGCAGGCTCTGTCACCGAGCCTTGTTTATTACTGGGGGATTAAGATATTGCTAGGTTAAGAACAACTTTGATCATGACCACCGGCTCCCGAAATGCACAAAGGCTTGAACATAAGCCAAGGTAACAATTACCAGTCAGTGAAGGGTCATTAGACAGAGCAATGCCGCCTCCCCTTGCCTCCCCTCTCCCTCCCCCCCCGCCAACCACCGCCGCGCTGCCAGCCTTGGACCTTTGATAACATCAAACCCACCATCACTCCTCCGAGCGCTGCCGCTACAGTTTCTGATGTTGAGATCACATTCCCTAAGCCCTAAAACGATCTGCCATGCGCCACACCGGCTCAGCATTCCTCAGACCTTAACTGTGGAGTTGCCCAACAGGAAGTGTCCAGGGTGGGTCTGAGTGGAAGGCTGTGGCCCTCTGGTGTGGCCAATGGAGAGCTCCTCAGATCTGACTTGAATGTGATGCTATCTCAGAGAGCCTTGCGGGTTTTTTTTTTTCCTCCCTTGAGTTTAGCCGTTTTTATAGCCGTTTCAGCCATCATTGTTTAAGCTACACTGAAGCACCAAGCGCTGTGCTGCCAAACATCTTGTCAAGAATAGGGCTGATTGTTTTAACTGCAGTCATAGTGATTTGTCGAATTTATAGGGGACACTTTATTTATTGTTTTTTAATTTTACAAAAGCCAAGTGAACCCAGTGTATGACATAAATTATACACCTACAGTAAGTAAATGTAAGTAAGTAAAGTAAGTGGTCAGTTAGAAACAAAACAGTTCTGGACAGCATATGGGTAATGGCGTGTTTGGATTGAATGTAGGTGTGATCGAAACGAGCCACAGGAAAGCGAAAGACATTAAGTTATATACTGTAGAAATATTGAAGATTGCTATTAGGAATAATATCAGTATAGGCTATGTAATCAAAAAGTTTATCCTCAGTTTTGGGAAAGAGCATTGTTTGAGCTCGAGAGGCGGTTAAAATGACTGAACTTATTTAAATACTTCTAAAATGCTCTCCAGAACTTGAAATGTTCCAGAACATGAATCTGTTGTATGGTCAATGTGCAGAATAAATATAGTGTAACGGGATGAAGTGGGCTGAACAGGTGCAGGTGGACGAGAGCGAACACTAAACACAAACAATAAACGATATGCGATAGCGAAAGCGATATGACAATTAACAACAAAGTTGTGCGTAGCTGGGGTGCGCTGGATGTAGGGACGGCTGCAGGCCCAGTGCTTAGTACACCGGCGGGGTAGAACGGGGAGGAGGTGCAGAGCCCCTGGGTGCGAAGCCTGACGTCACATACAGTATACCCACTGTTTTTAAGTATGATTCTTGTATCAAAATATATTTCCAGAGCAATTTTCACATTCTTCCACACTTCGCTTTACTTCCCTAAAAATCTGATTTGAAGTTGGAACGAATCATTGTCCAACACACAAACATATTTAAATCACAGGAGAGCGATCTGGTCAACTTGAAAGCTTTAGCACATGTATACATAAAGTACATTAGGAGGTCACATGTAGATATGCTGCTATGTGATACTCTGTGGTATACAGAGCATGTTTAGCTAAATATAATTGAACTTAGAATAGATTTTAAGTTTTAATAATACATCTCGAGGGGATCTTTTAAAACATCAAACAATATTTTCTCTTACTACTTACATAATACATTGAAATAGCTGATACACTGATGTCCTGTGACGTTTGCATGACATACAGTAATTGTTTTTGCTCAGTTGCAAGATACAGTTAAATGCAACAATGACTCGGGTCACAGACAGGTCATTGATTCGTACATTCTTTGCTGGCAAAAACAAACTGTTTGGTGCCAATCAAAGCCAAGCCACACGCTTGAGGTTTACTCTTTCACTGACTGACTCCAGTTGTAATCTGTGTGTGACAGTCTAAATTTAAGCATGAAATTACCAGGTTGACCTTTGACTGGAGCCATCTTCATGCCCTCTTAACCCTGGACCTGGAGTAAGCTAGGGTTACTCACCAAATTTGTGCGCGGTCAGGCCAGGGTCAATAAAGGGTGGACTCATAGGCCAAGCTTCTGTTGATATTCTGATAACATTAGTCTTTTATTAGAGTGGTGAAGGTCAGACGAGGTCACGGTTACACCGAACCCACTAGGTCATGGCAGAGCTGAAGCAGGAGAAACCCCTTTATCTGTTTTCCTACTTTTCCAATGCTTTGAGATTAGTTTATAAAACAGCGGTCCTCATCAGGGACCCTCCCGTGGGGGGATGTGGGGGGGAGTTGGGGGTTGCACAATGCTACAGTCTTTATTAAGACTTGGTTCTAGCTTACGTCGTCGGTAGTGGTCCTGTTGGGGGTTGTCAAAAATATTGGGAACCACTGCTACAGAAGAAAGGGTGGCCCAGATTCTGAAACCTCAACCAGCTGTAGCGAGTTTACAACATTCTCCGGTATTTCTAGTTTATTAACCAGTTTAAAGAAACATGTCCAGCATGAAGTGTTTTAGGGAGATGTGGAGCTGTGAGTCACCTAAAGAAATTCCAACTCAGCTTCTTTCCTTTGCAGGAGAATAAGCACCGTTTGGGATTGTGAACAACATATTTTGCAGATAAATATGCTGAGTATTATTCAAGTTTTGCCATGTTTTCCACCCCCTGGCAGTTATTTTCTGTTGTCCAAGCACCATTGAACCTAAGCACTTATATTAAACAGATAACAAATCCATTGCAACCAGATATAAGTCACAATGACACTTCTAAGTCACAATGACATGACTGACAGGAAATGTGAATAAGAGCACCAGTTACACCCCACCTACCCATTGAAGCCATAGAAGCTGAAATTTGTGACAGCAGAAAAGTAAATGGATACATATAGGAATTTTAAACATTTATGATTTTGAGTGCTATCTTAACTGAATCCAAACTAAGAAATATTAGCCCTGTAGTCAGCAAGGAAACTGCTGTTTCCATACACAAACACCTATAAATAGTGCTTTGCTTAAAGGTTAAATGATCCAAAGACCATAACACTATATTAGTCACTAGGGCATTGGGACAATTTTGCAACACTGGTGAGACAGTACCATAGCTGAATTGTAAAATTCAACATATCCAAGCCTATGTTACAATATACCTTACAGGACAGAGAGAACATTTTGCACTTCATGGGAACGTCGCCCTATACAAGAAAATGAGAACAATGAAGCTAATAAACTTAGCTGTACAAACTGCTCACAGATCCCGCTCAACACTAAATTGGTCTCATACAGGCAGATGCTAACTGCCAAGAGACATACACTGTTTATCCTCTCAATGACAGAAAAGACTTTAATTTGGATATGTGGGGTCAATAATGCAAACTCAGTCTTTTCTCAAACAACATTTTAATCTAATTTACTCTAGGGTGGTTTTACAATGGATTACTGTGCATTTTACCAAGGCTTTTTGGGAACTTTTTCATAAACACAGCAGACTGAGTACGCTATGCCCGAAAAATCCCTGAACTCCGTCTTACCTGCAAAAAAGAAACATCTGACAGGCATAGCTGACTTCAGAAAAAGGAAATATATTAGTACCACCACACAATTATGACCCATATTCTCTTATTAAGACATGTTAGAGAAGGATTTAACCTTTCCTCTATACTGTAATTTATTTATTTTTACTAAATGGCAGCAAAGCTAGCCATCTACTACAGAATCATATTTGATGATAGAGTAACGGGACAGTATGAAAAAAAAGAAAAAATCACTCCAGTGAACTAAATCCAAAATATATTTGAGAGAAAGAGCATTTCCATTGATGTACTTACATACTTGTTTTTGTCCATCGCAAGGCTTTCACTTTCAACACTTTATTTTCCTTCAGGAGGGAGGGATGATGGATGTTTTGTTTTATTAAATAGATTCATAAGACCTTTGGGTTGCAACATCACAAGGCACAGCACTTCCTGTGGGGGGTTATGGGGGAGTTTTTCACTCTATTTGACACATAGTCGAGTCATTATAGTTATAGTTTGTGTTCATCACTTTACCATGTTGTTTAGATGTTCATTATTTGGCTGTCAGACTTCCAGACTTTGATATTGATCTATAGTGTGCTGAACCACTGTATAATAGCTTTGAGATGGGGGGGGGGGGGGCGTAACTATGGTAAGAAAGTTCAAAAAAGTGTAGTTCAATGAAATATAAAGTAGATGGGTCTAATTTCTTGTTCTGACAGTGAATTTGTATTGTAGAAGTTGTGTCCATAAAGACTATCCTATGTAAAGTATTCGGTTGTTTAGTAGTTGTTTGTTTTCCTGCTGAGCACTGGGCAGAGTACCGTCTTTGGACATTATGTCAAGCCACTATGGGTCTGCTTCTGTCTTCCATCTGTAAACCAAACACAAGAGGTCCGGTATTCAAGGAATGTTGAGTGAGGTGCATGTCTCAAACCTGATTAAGACCCATGAGCAAGAGGATTAATAGTACCAGAGAGCTAGGCCTTCATCCTGTGTTAGGCTTCTTTTCCTGACCCTCTTTGTCCTCAGAGACAACCTCGTCTCTGCTTTTCCAGTGGCAGGGCACCATACCAGCGTGTTGTAAAGCTGTTTAACAGCTGAAAGCGTAGCTGAATAGAAAGAGGCTGACCCCATACTTACTGGTCACCATATCATCAAAAAAAAAATGTCAGCTTCTGCTTTGACAAGATAAGAAATACTCTACAAGACATCTCCTTGAGGTTTGCAGTTTGAGGTTTTGCCTATTTAGCAAGGTAGGCCTATCTAGGAATATTAAACATCTGAGACTATGATCCATTTTTGCTCAAGCTGTTTATAGTTTATGGCATGTGATGGAAATTGATTTTCATATGCTCCTAATATTAGATGGAATCAGTCCCAGCACTGTTCCTCTAATCTGTTTGGAGCCACAAATTTATAGAAAGCTTTCCCATGTCCATCCAGCTATTTCAGAAAACACCCTCTTTTGAATTTGCTGGAGCTTTTGGAATAACGTGATAACGGTTTAGGTAATGAATACACAGCAAACATTTCTTAACTTCGTAGTATATGTACCAGTATTAGTTATTTTGCTTTTCACTGCTATAAATGTGTAATACAATATGTGTTAGAACATCTGTTATCCCAATTAGACCAAAGTATTTCAATTGGATGTTTGTCTTCCAAGACTGTTTATACCAGTTCTTCAGCAGCTGGTCTGTCGGATGATGTAGGATGTGATACATTTTAATCTCTGGAATCTCTGACTCATTCCCGGGTCCCCTGGCATTAAGATTATATGCAGACACTTCAAAGAACTGAGTGAGGAACAATCACCTTGAGAATTACCTGTTTCCTCTTGGTTTATCCCCCTTTCTCAGAAATTCCTTGTATGTAAATAGTTGTTTGCATGGATTTGATTAGTTTGAACCACACCCAATATTTCCAGCCTAGATGGTCTGCTGGCTCTCACTGTAAAAAATAATTTGCTGTCCAACCTAATTAGGTTAAAAGACCTTGTTGCTTTAGATAAAAAAAATCATATTCATAGGGTTCTAGTTCACATGAGTATACAAGGAATACTTTGATAAATAACATACAAGCAAACAAGGTTGCCCAATTCAATGAGGATGTACTTAGTTTTAGGCCGTCGTCATAGAAAATGTACGGTTGCTTTCAACATTTAGAAATTTTGCATCTTGCTGTATAAACAATTCAATTACTTTATTATCTTCCCCAAATGCATGCACCTTGATGAAAGAGAATCAAATCTATCAAGGCGCACATGAACACTCGTTCTCACTTCCTCACCAACATGAAGATATAACAAATATATAGAATCACAAAAACAGAAGAAAATTCCTGTCTTAAATTAAAGCTGACCAATGCAACACCTATGAGAAGTGCCCTCTGTATACCACTGTATAACACCACCAGTAATGGAATAGCAACAAGGGATGACAAGTACCTACTACTTCTGTTGCGTCTGCCCCTTTTCTATGTGTGTGTTTCAAAGGGGCGTTGCCAAGAAACTTGTCTGTGTTATGAATAGATTGCTTTCAGGTTAAATTTATTCAGTTCATGTTAAGTACATTTTTTTCCCAGGTTTAGTCAGCTGACCACTGAGGCACTATGTGTGTTATCACCTGAATGTGACTAAGAGTTTTGGATTTCTTTATCCTCCATTACGCCTATATCCACATCAAAGGCTTGGAAGTACACAGAGAAGGTCGAGAAGATGGCATGCGGTCCTCCTGGGAGTTAGTACAAGCCAGGAGAAAGAGGAGAAGAGGAATGAAGAGTGATGAATAGACTGCATGTGTACTAAAAAATAAATAAAAAAGCCTCTGGAATTGCAACATCTCTAAACTGCTGCACACCGACAATGTTAAGGATAGGGGTCACAGGTTTATCAATGGGGAACATAGTATAAATTAAACTATAAATACTACAGCTAGATAAGTCACCTGCATGAGGCCTATAACTCAGCATAGTTTTGCTTGTGCACCATTTGGCAAGTCAAGTGAATAAAAAACATTCATGGTTTTTGGGAAACTTGGCGTTCGATTATAACACCCCAAGCACCGGTAGTTCACAGGTTTCTACAGAGAAGGAACGGAACTAACGATTTGTTAATGGACAAGGTTATGGCATCCTAATGGCTGTGATGATAATGGATATTTAGCAGCAGTGACAACCTGTTAAAATAATACTATAACCTTGCATTTGCACGAATCACTTTGCATGTAAACTGTTCATAAAAATGTAATTCAATTCAATTATATTATATATTATATCATTTAATGTAGGCCACTTAAAAATCACTTTCTGAAAGCTTTAGAGGCAATGACATTAAACCACATCAGAAATCTGATTGTAAGGATTGTCAATACATAAAAGAATATTCCATTTACAGTATCAAGGGACTGTCAGAACAGTCCCTATTTATTACCTCAAGCATTGCAATTATATAGACCCTTGCAGTGGGTCTGTTCTATGTGTGAAACAAACTCTATCATAGTCTAGAGAAATTATTCACTGCATTGGACAAGTTCACACCATTGACTTACCTAACCAGCCCTCATCCCAAAAAACCCATTTGCATGTTACATTTCTTGTTTCTTAAGCCACACTACTGTATTGTCCATCATACATTTATTTTTTAAGAGCAATAGAGAGCACATATAAGCTTACTATGACAGAAGGGCTGGAGTTGTCATATTTATGATACCCATGTTAGTCTATTAGTTAATAGTGAAGTGGAGCGAAAAGTCGGAGCAAAAGCAGACTTCTGCATGCCCTGTCACAAGAAAAGCTCAGCCAAAAAGGGGGAAATGAAACAAAAGAACCAGTCTTTGAAATAAAAGAATGGTCTTTATTGTAATGTTCATGTTTGGCAAAGCTGTTAGCACATAATGAGCATTGGAAGAAGCCTGGCACTTCATCTGTAGAGGATTACGTTTTCATTAGTCATAAAAGCAAAGCAGAGACCACAGGATGGCCTTCAGGCTCAAACCACTGACATAATCTCTGTTGAAGCCTCGGAAAACAAGTGTTTGCTCATTCTCTCCAGCAGTCAAAATAACGCTGCCTCAACAGAACTTAGAATTAGCTTTGATGGACCTTGTTTCGCTAAAAAACTAAAAAAACAGGCATATTAGTCCCAACTGGGATAGCAGAAGACAGATGCACCGCCCCAGACAGACAATTTCAGAGAATAAAAAAAAACCTTTCCATTTGTTTAAACTTGAACTCCTGAAGGGAGATATGTCTTGCGAGTGATTCCCCTCCACGCAGTGCCTCTCTGTGCACATCAAAGCCCCACAGCATCAGCAGATAGCTGATTAACTCGGTGAGCGGAGACAGCTGGGCCTGTACAAAACAAAGATGATATAAGCAGCTTCCTCCTTTGTGGCGACACCACAGCAGTCAGCTATGATAAGTCCCAGCCCCAGTTGTGTTTGAAGACCAGCATCCCCCTCTGGGCCACCTCTCTCCGCCAGCAAACCCCGATTTATTTTTTTATTTAGAGTCCTGTGTAACGCAAGAGGGAAATATAAACGGTGATCCCCTGAACCCTATCAAGAAAAAAGAAAACCCTGGCTTTTGTCTTACAAACCATTTTAGGGAAATAGTGGGAGTGACTTGAGAGGAGTCACGACGATGCTTTCAAACTACGCCTGACTGTCGAAAGGGAGGGGGGTAAGGGTACGTATAATTGATCGAATAAGTTCTGAATGCCTGTGTAAGACATGGCCACGTCCTTTACATCATACTAGGGGGGCGGCCGGCCCCCCCCGCCCCGGCCCCCCCCGCGCCGCCCCCCCCCCCCCCCCCCCCCCCCCCCCCC
>JAOEHI010052898.1:0-15960 GCA_025447815.1 Percopsis transmontana | reverse complement strand
TATATATATATATATATATATATATATATATATATACAGTATAATCGTATAAGTTACGCCGATTATTTACAACATACTACTGAGTATGAGTAGAGAGCATTTGCAGAGCGTTGTGCATTCAGCAGTTTGGCAACCCTCAGGCAATTGTGACAATGTAGGGCCAATGATAAATGATGATGGGGATTCTCTAAAATGTACTTGTCTGACAAGGCTATGTTTTTACTAGTATTACAATGTTAAACAATGGAAATGTTGAACACATGTTTTATTAATACCACCCTTAAGCTGTACTATACGTACAGTATCTTACTATACCCCCCACCACCCAATACTTCGCTCCAATATTTGATTGTCGTCCTGCTGCCCAGCTTAACCAGATAAAAAGATAATGACAGACATTTCTAAAAGCTGGAGGCAGGATAGGCCAGTGGTCTGGGTGTTGGACTCCCAGCCAGAAGGTCATGGGTTTGAGCCCCAGAGAGCCCTTACCTGTAAGCATCCTTGAGCAAGATGCCTAACCCCTATCTGCTCCATGTAATAGCATCATGTAAGTCACTTTGGATAAAAGTGTCTGCTAAATGACCTAATTGTAATTGTAACCCCGGATAATCTATGGCTGCCACCGTACTATTATAGTGATTGGTAGTACAGTGGTCTGTGAGAGGCCACAACACTTCCAAATGAACACTTGCAAATGCAGAAAACACATGCATCAATTTGACAACACGTAGTTGGATAAAGAAACGTCTTGCAAACTGAGAAAACACTTGCAAACATAGAGAAAACAAACAAGCACAAGCACAAGCAACAATTTGATTTGATAAAGTGTCTGCTGCAAATTCAGGCAACGCATGCGAAAACAGAGACGCACTGCACAACACAAAGAGAGGTTTCGACCCGGAGGACTTACTGACGGACCATTCAATGCATGAAGGGCGTGCTTTTTCATACCTGGTCGGCAGAGCTGAGTAAGTTGTCTAAATTTGGAAGTGTTGAGTTGTGTCCTCTCTCGGCCACCGTAGATTGGAGCAAACTGGCTATCATTCAGCAAGGCTGTCTAATGATAGCCATCCTTCTCTGCACTTTTGTGTCCCTGTTTTTTCTCCAGACATTTTTTATCTCTGACTGTCTGCCTACAACTTCAGTTGTACACCACAATTACATTAAGAACTAAATCCATACAGCTAAAAATGCTAAAAATATATAGGCTACATACTGTATGTCCTATGTTGTTGCAGCTTTAACATCCTACTAGTGATAATATGGCCAAACACATCAGAGCAACGCAGTGTGTTAAACGGGATGTATTTAAACACTTTGTACACACTACCACTTTAAGACCTAGCAAGACGTAACAGACAGCCCATACGGACTAAATGTATCGAACTGCTAATAGCCTATTAAATGATAACAATAATTTATCATATTGTGCACAGACAGGAAAAATGTGTCTTACATGAACTGTATTACTCATAATATGTGACTCCAAAACCACTCGCTGCACTCGTGATAAAGCTGCCAAAAATGGGCCATGCGTATGTAAATGTTTAAGAAAAAGGCCAGCGCTATAGTTTTTTGGGAGAATTTTTACAAGTACAACCAACCAGCCATCCAATCTATTTTGTATAATATTTCAATCAGTTTGGCTACATGTGTAAAATGTGGGCCGACTGCACAAGTAGGCAGTAATGATCAGCATTTATAATGTGCAGTCTAAGACAACTAAGTTTGTCCATTTTCAGCCGCAGGTGGTGGTGTTTGATGTTTCCTTTCAATTAGTGCTCCTAGTGAGAACTCAGATCTCTCCAAACTCTTGAGACGCGTTTCACGTCAAATATTTGTCAGTAGATGCCATCAGGGGGAGTAGAGAGGTGCAGAGGTGATGAGAGACGGAACTCTGCAGGCTGTTTGCTCTATGCTCATGGGAAGATTACGATATGTCTAAGTCAATAATGGTGGAAGCCAAGCCGAATCTCAGAAATGAAACCCCTGAGCAAGTGGTTTTGGAGGGAAATGACTTTGGAATTCAAGGATATAGTTTTTACCATAATCCAGAACAATAATATAATGCATTTTATTTTAAAGTATCCTGAGCGAGAATGCCATAATTGTACCTTTTAAAGAATCTCACACTAAACCTATCCTGTATGTATACCTCTCTCATACACCATGTTACAATAGTCATAGCATATGCTGTAGGCCTTGAATGACATTATAAACTATCCCTTTTTTCAGCAATACTGCATGCTATTGTAAGGGGCTACATTGAAGAAGAAGGAAGGGGTTAATTTGAATGCTTTCAATGTCTATTTGGAAGACAACGGTGTGCCTGATAGGAGCACCCAACCGTTTTATGAATCATTCATGAAGCCAGACCAATGCATTTAGTGGTAGAGCACACAGTCCTACAGTATATAAGACTCCCTTGTGGGTGACTTCATTTGTTTAGCTTGCTTTCTCCAAAAGCTATACTGTCCAACAGCAAGGGCTATTTGGGATAAGGGATTTGCTAACAGCTGCCCAGAGGTGACACGGGACTAGAGGGGGAGATATTAGCGTTTAACTTGTGGGTGTTCCTGCCTCGTCTTCAGAAGACGACAGAGCATGGAGATGTGTATGAAAGTGGCCACCTCAGAAGAGAGGAGGAAAGGAGGAGCTATTGATTTACAGCCTCCCTGCAACTCTCCCCTCCTCATTCATCATTGTGTCCCTGTGCACAGGGATGTCTCTCCAGCAGGGAGCCGCTCTTCCTGTACGCAGCTGGCTGCTCCCGTGAGCACTCGTCTGAGCAACAAGCATGACCGCTCACAGACCCTGGCGGGGCACCACGCCGCTTGTCACACCGCCACAGCCCGGGACGCACCAATGACGGGGCTCGCTTCCTCACCTGTGCTATACTGGAATTTAGAAACGCAAGATACCGCGCAGATGAATAACTGCTGACACTCAACACCTTTTGATTGATGGTGCTCTGTTTGTCTGCTAATGTGTTTTAGTGGAATTATTTGCTTTTAGAAGGTCATAAATAAATGGCTGGGGTCTAGATATTTTGCCGTAGTAACGTAGTTCAGAGCAGAACTGAAAAGCAGGTCTAATTTTAAGTGGAACCCCCTTTAAATAAGTGTAAGCTCCCCCGTTATTTGACAGAATAAAAGTAACAATTACACCTGAATGTTTCTGGCTCATCATATCGTATTGAAGCTGTTAGATGCTAATTAGCACTGGTTCTCACAGTTGGAGGTCTAAATAATTTAATTGCTTAACTTTATTGCTACATGCCTAGCACCATTTCTCTGAAATAAATTATTATTCTGTTAAAATTTAATGACCTCCTCCAACAAGGCATGCAATTTTATTGCATTTTACTGCCTCATTCATTTTAAAGAAAATAATCTCTTTTGTGTTTCATTAATACATTGACAGTCAAAATTAACTGTTTAAGAATATTCAAATCAGGCTTTGCCTTTGTAATATGGATAAATAATGCCACAGCCATCTGTGATGTTTTCATTTAAAAATGTAACGTATGAGTTCAATTTCATATTGGCTACATTATGTTTAAAAAAAGTATTACACCTTAAAAGGAGAGGGTTATTGACAGTTTTTTCTTAGTTAACTTCAAATAAGGTCCTCCTTACACAGGAATTACCGTGGTTAAAGGGTGACTTGCCCTTTTTTCTCACAAAGGCTCCATGAAGCTCTGTCACCTTGCTTGCCTACCATTACTATAGCCTCTCATCTTCGGGAAAAATTATACTGCAGCCCAGCAACAGCCCATTCACATTCCATTCCCTTTCCCTTCCTTCAAGGCCCCCACGAAGTCACCACCGATTTATTCACAAGGGATGGAGCCATCATCACCCTGGCCTGGGTCCCTCCCTTTCGCACAATGCTAAAGGGATAACGGGCTCTGCTGCTCATCTGCATGCATGTGCACGCTTGTTACGTATAGCTGGAAGCTCGTGGCAACCCTGGCAAGAACGTTCTAAAAAATGCAATTGCATATCTGCAAATGAATATGTTATTTATTAAAAATTGGGTCCAGGTTAAAAAAAATGTGCATGTTTACATTTCAGTAAATGCCACATCGACAGATCTTTCCTATAATAACTGGGTTTGGGCTAAATATTTTATATACGTATGTTTGCAGTTTGTTTTTATTTATTAAAAATCTCTTCCAGTATGAATGTCCCTTCTACAATCTTTCCAATTTCTATTTTTTATTTATTATTTGGAACTCAGATTTATTCCCTAAATTAGGCGGACAACACAAATTTATCAGTTTCTTATAGGATTATTATTAGATTTGTTTTGAATTAAGCCCAAAAGCTACAGTACACATGCCTAACAATACCAGAGAAAATGTTATGCCTAAAATCTAGTTATTGTTGGAGACAACAGCAGAACAGGAATATGCATGGAATATACAGTAAATCAAGCTATGGAGCTGAGACCTCTTTCATCAATATTTACCTTTTCAACAAAGTGTAGTTATTTTAATGCTACAGGGATTGGGAAGGAATGCAATTTCTACAGGATCGAACCCCCATGGCGAGGACAAAATAATGTTTTGATTTTTCTTATGAGCTACATCATGGTGATATCATACATTTTTTTTTCAAAAGCATTTTTTTATTTTATTTAAATTTGTACTTTTTAAGGAATACATTCTGCCATTCGGCTCAGTAATGAGCCTTTTCTGAGGGGCCCAGGATTCTCAAATCAAGCACTCCACCATTTTGTTCCTCCGATTTGCGAGAAATATTGTTCTTGTTAAAATCTACTTTTAGCCTATCTTTGTGCACTAACGTGTGACTGGGTGCTCCCTTTCGGCATCAAGAGCCTGTCTTGATGCCGAAAGGGAGAAGAATATGTTAGCATACTTATTTATCAGAGCCCTCACAATTTGATAAAATCTCTCTTAGCATGCCATACAGCAGTGGTTTTCAAGCGTTTTGAGCCCACAACCCCTTCATTTAGGCATATACGACCCCCCCCACCAAAGTGCACAGCAACCCTCTGGGTGACTTGAGCCACACACAATGTACATATTCATATATTCTTAGTTGAGCGTTGAATTCAAAGGCTTAGTCTGGTGACGGAGTTCGGCCGGATCAGCTGTGACCGGATACACTGCAAAGGTGTGCATCGTGCTTCATCCGGTGCGCGTGGTGGCTGTCTCTGCGTGATGGAGAGCATGCGTCCACGGCCACACGCGTGCCACGTCTCCTGCATGACCTTCCCCGTCCCGCTGCTTAACCTAATCAATTATGGTTGAGAACAGAAGTCAGGAGAGAGGGGAAGACAGAGCTCTGGCGACCTTGTCAGAGCCCTGGGAAGACTGTGAATAATTCCCTTTGAGCCCCATAAAGAAGGCTCCATGGCAGGAAGAGTAAAGTAGAGGAATAGCTTGTCGAGTGTGAGGGAGGGAGGCTGAACAATGGCAGGGTCAGAGGAGAGTACAAGACAAGCAGGAGCTGCTCAATACAATATAAAGCCAGAGTCCTCGGGCAACCAACACATTAGGGGGTCTTGCAGCGTTGCAGCAATTTCAGTTATCCAGGGTGTTTTACTTTGCACTGCCTCTCTCTGGACTAAAGGCACGCTCCTTGATTTCAACGTCCTCAGAAGCAGCTCACTTTTTATGTTTGCATAACAGGCTACAGGTGGAGGGGTAGAGGATGGCGAGAGCCTGTGATTGCTCCAAGGGGGAGGAGTAAAGAGGACTCTGCACTCAGGTGCGGGAGGAACATGTGAGTTATAAACCGAAACAACAATGTTTTTGCAATGCTGGTTTCATTATCCCAAAATTGGATTCAGGAAATATCTGTTCCACATCTTCTGTGCGCAGGCTAATACAGTCTAAACTGACTGGTCGTATGACAATGTGAGCAGCAAGCTGGATTCTGGTGAAATCAGGCTTTGCTTGGCAACCCTCAGGCGGTATCATACACAGAACACACAAATACCCCAGAGGCGACGGTGTGCTCTTCGCAAGTAATTGTGTTGTTTCCAAGAATTGTCAAGAATTGTCAAGATATTTTCCTGATGCAGTTTACTGCTAAGAGAACTAGGGTACCTCTGATCTCAGCGGTGACCGTTGGGGTGCACACCAATGATTCTTCCTGCCCCGTAGACATGTATCGCAATTAAACTATCTATGGTGAGTTGAGTGTGTATTAATGTGGAAACTGGCCTGATGATTCGAGTGTGCCACACAGATGTTTGGCAGAGAGATAATGGTCTTCAGATTGCTATCGTCCATCTCAAAGAGAAGATCAATGAAAAAAAGCTACACACGACTCTAGCAGGAGCTGTAATACAGCTTTAAGTGTTAAGTAGCTTTTTTATACTATCTTTCTTCCTATAAAGCAGGGCATTGACGAAATAATCTGTTTCTTTAACCTTGGAAAAATAATTTTTTACATAGCCATAATGAGTAGACCTAATGTATATTACATATTACAGCAGCACTTATTGCATACTGTATAGTTATGGTTTAAGGCCTGAATAGAATCTTAACATCCTTATATTGTCTGTTATGTAATACAAATAGCAATTTTAATAGCTTCTCTGTGCAGGAATCTACAAATATAGCACCTTTCACAGTCTTAATATCACGTTGTAAATGCAAAATGTTGACTTAGCATTTGTAAAGGAGCACACGAATAAATATATGACATCATGCTATTAATTGTTTAACGCCTTTGTGTGTAGGTACAAAAGCCAACAGTACATTTCCCCTTGCATGGTAGCAACCATAAGACTGAAACACCATGAAATTAAGTGTCTTTGTATTCTACAGGATAAATCAGCCATCACAATGATACAATGGTTCTGATTTATGGGCAAGTCCAGTTGTTTAAAGTTCTAATAAAATTACTGTTATTAGCTTTCTGGAAGAGGAAGCTTTCCTGCACTGCGACAGCGGTGAAACAACCCAGATTGCAGATAGGTGAATTTAATATGTTTGTACATTAAAACCCATACATTTGTTCACTTTGACTATGGTCGGCTGTGAATGTCTGCTTCCCTCACCTGTTTGCTTGGCTCCGACTCAAGCGTCAACATGTAGACTTCGGTAGCATGTTCGTTTCTCAGACATCAATCATTGTCACCTTCTAATGACTTATTCATTAGGTTCCTCAAAACACACATCTTGATGAGACTGGATGGAGCATGTTTCAGGACACACAGCTGCAGTATCCGCAGTCAGCGGTTTGTGGAATTAGAGAAAATTAATCAATTTTAGCCAGACTGGAGCAGAATCCAGATGCATGATGCCAAGAGTGTAAGACTAAGTTTGTGTGTGTGTGTGTGTGTGTGTGTGTGTGTGTGTGTGTGCATGTCTATGCTTGTTTGCACTTTTCATGTTGTGAGGATGACAAATGAAAATACTAATGACGTGCGCTATAAATAAACTAACAAACCAGACTGGCAGGATACTGACACTGGCATATTACACCTGACTGTTCCACGCAGAATGTTAAACATGCCACCCTACATCTGGACGGAGGAGTTTTCATGATCAAGGGCGGACTCGAAGCGTAGCTCCAGGATGCAGAGTCGTTCCATGTGCCTCCTGCGAGGAGAGGATGGGAACATGTGTCCAGCTGTCAGGCACAGCTGCTGGTCTCTGAAGTGAGGCCCGAGGTGAGCGATGCCACCACAACTCCTTGGGTGGCCCCGTCAAATTGGGTTTCAACAGCGCTGCAGCCCTCTTCGATGTCCATATGTCCTTGGGTCCCTGCATCTATGCTACTGGCACTTGCTGTAGCATCGCAAATAGAAGCAACTGTCTCCGACACGTGTGTATTGTGTGACATGATACAACATGCTATAAGACGCAACGCACCGCAATGCAATGAGGCAATCCAATGAGGCAATCCAATGAGGAAATCCAATGAGGCAATCCAATGAGGCAATCCAATGAGGCAATCCAATTAGGCAATGCAATGAGGCAATCCAATGAGGCAATGCAATGAGGCAATCCAATGAGGCATTCCAATGAGGCAATCCAATTAGGCAATGCAATGAGGCAATCCAATGAGGCAATGCAATGAGGCAATCCAATGAGGCATTCCAATGAGGCAATCCAATGAGGCAATCCAATGAGGCAATCCAATGAGGCAATGCAATGAGGCAATGCAATGAGGCAATCCAATGAGGCATTCCAATGAGGCAATGCGATGACAGAACAGAGAATACTGTACAAACGGACCACATCCGTGGTCCGTTTATGCTGAAGCCAAAAGGCCAAAAGATAGAACCAATTATCTTGTTTGTGTGTGGCGACATTGCACCGGTATCTCATTGGTGGCCCAGTAGAGCCACAAGATTCCTAGTATTCACACAGTTGGCACAAAACCAATTTAGCAAACACCTTCAGTTCTCCAACACAGAGAGAAGTATCCTTTGTGGGAAAATGCCTTTTTCTCCATTTGAGTAATGAACAATGAGGACAAGTGGATAAATGAACGAATGAACGAAGCAAGAGCACCTGCTAACCTCACACTAGCGTTATGTCTGTCTCATGTATTGCTCAAATTTAAAGGGATTTATATTCTAGAATTCCCCTTGTGGTTGAAACCAGCATTACACAAATGTTGTTTGGGTTTAGTTTGCCCCCTCACACCTGAGTGCTGAGTGGCTCTGTTAGGATGAATCAAAGAATCAGGGGCATGGGTAGCCCCGTGATAGATTCATACTCCTCTAATGCTCCCGCTAGAGTTATTCTAGACTTAAACCATTCAATACCCCCCCTTTCAAATATAAACACTGCAATTAAGAGTAAATTTGAGGTTCTAGGTGCACTTTAACGCCATCAAGGAGTGTACCTTTACTATAATTAAACATTTTAAATCAATAAATACTAGTTTGATCAAACTGTTGACATACTGTACAGTATATTTGAAAAAAAATATGAATGAACGGTGCAAGCAAGTGCCTCGTCCATGAGACGATCAACTATGGTTGTCTCAGGTTAGTTCAGATTTAATATAAATACAATTTTGTAATGAATACTTTGACATCAATACACAAGCTCCAACCAAGGCCATTGTGATTTTCCAGGTTCTTGCACTAAATGATACGACACACGATACTAAACCTTTCCAATTATAGAGTTCAACCTTCCCGTCTCCCTTCCTATTCTTGAAACCATCTGATTTGTTATGACATTAGTCTAATGGTATTTCTCTTGTGACAGTCATTGCTTGAGGATATGATTACGCTGTGGTAATTATGATTTTTATTTCCAATCACAGCTGAATTGAGTCACAGAGTATGTTATTTCATCACAAGGCGATTCTGATGGGAGCGATCCCAGATCCAGGCATATAGAGAAGTTCTGCTGTGTGATATTTCAGCTCAGACGCAGGAGACAGTCTCACATCCTCGGTACGTGGATCTGCTGGATGTGTGAGGTTGATAAAGTTTGTCCTCCACTGAAAGCCTTACGTTGTTTGTCAGGTCAAACTGGAGCACCGTAAAAGAAAACACAGACCCAAAATAGTATAGTTCTGTTTAAAACAACCTTACCACAAGAAATGCTGATTGCACTGTAGTTGGCCTAAATCTGTTTGTGTGTGTGTTGGGAAAATTGTACATTTTGTATATTGTACTCAATACAAAACAAATACATACCTTTTTTTTGCCAAAGCATGTTTTCAATATTTGCTTTTGCTTTTTTTTAAAACATGCCTAAACAGTTTGTCAGTAACATCCATTGTAATCTATACACAGAGTAAGCAAAATCAAATCCATGTGCATTGCTGATGCATCCAAGAGGTGCTGATAACCCACTCACCCACAATAGGTAGTGATTCAGAAAGTGAATGCAGCCAATTACACATCGCAGCCACATAACAGATATGGTTAAACAACCAGGTGGCAACTTTGATTGTAACAAGAGGAACACTGGTTGTCACAATGGCAGGATTATGGATTTGGCACCATATTCTCTCATCTTCACTTTAACTTCTAATGCTTTATCGCCGAGATTGACTGCATGCCACTTGCATGCATAAATACTGCATCCGGCAGATGTTGGTGCTGCCAATAATGAAAGGCTGCAATCAGCTAGCCAATTTATAATAAACCAGTTCTATGTAGTCAGCATCTGCTGAGCAATAAATATAAACCGCTCACGTTTTCCAAGCATGTTAATCTAACACACCATCTGCAGTATACCTTTATGCCCCCCATGAGTTTATTGTTTTAGATAGTCTTACAGTACATACTTTACTCCTAGCACACACACACACGCACACACACAAACATACAAGTTAAAATACTCTGCTCTCTGTAGTATTATTCATGTAAACAGAATGAATAGTGTCTGGTTTTGTATAGGTGACATTTCTGTACCTAATGTGATTCACATGAACAATTATTAACATACAGTAAACATTGCTTTAACATGATATTTACTAAAGTGAATCCAAGGTTAGTGTGAATGTTTTTGCATTATCAACATTATTGTTGAATTACAAGACTTGTGTGCTCATTTAAAAGCAATGTATCACATTGGTCCTTTCAGAGTATGTAATGAAGATAAATTAAGACTTTTATTGTTCTTGGTTCTTTTTGGAGAAGGGGTTCTTGTTAATGGAACTGCGATCTTCTCATCTTTTTCTTGAAAGAAGTGATTCTAAGCTGCAACATAATCACAGCCAACCTTGCAGGAGTGACACATTTCACTCCCACTCTTAAATAGACACACATGACTAACAATAGATAAAAAAACAGACAGTGTCATCCAAGCAATCTCAGCAGTCAAAGGCATGTTTCAGGCCATGATGATACCTGCTATATACACCAATAGAGACACTGTAATGCAGTGGTTCTATAAAATGTGGTCAACTATAAAATACTTTGCATGACATGAGCATAAAACTATATACAGTATACATAAAGCACAATATACAACATTATTAGGGAGAAAGCTCCGAATGCAGTTGCTATGCAATGTGGCAACGAACTTTACTGCAAGTACTGTATATAGTCTTGTATGTTGTAATGACTGGTGAGATGGGAGCTTATTTTGAAGGCTTGATTTTCCCCTCCAATGTGCACACACACACGTACTTGATTTATTTTTTTAATACGTAAATCAATTACTGTCTTTATATGTTAATATTATGGTATTGATCATTATTTTTCATTGTTGTTCATCATAATTCTATAATGTTTATTTCATTATAAAATATTAAAAATGTGCATAAAATTCTTAACAAATGTAATATGTACAGTTTGAAATGATTTGACTTTTTAAATATTTTAACTTGTGAGGTTTTCACTGAAGTGAAGAAACTATTCCTTCTAAACAGAAGAAAGAATAGTTTCCGTTGTAATACTTTGTCTTTGAATGAGCTGACATAAATATTAAATAAAAATCATTAATATTTATTGAGGGCATTTTTATCAAAGATCTCTCTATGCTTTGCAGTACACTGTTTTATGATCTTTTTTAACTTTCTAATAATCGAGGGCCCTGACCAGGTGACAGCGCTTTGGGGGTCTTTAACTCAAACAAGTTTGGGAACCCCTGTCCTGACCCACAGTTTAAGAACCACTGCTAAAATACACTTGATTCCTAGTTTTTTCTGGTAAATGAGTTATAGGTACAGTATGATTATTGTTTGTTATCTGTTTCCCTGTATTAATTATAGGACATATGTTTTTTCAGACTGTGTGTGTGTATATTTCTAATGTTTAAATCCATAATACCCCTGTGAGTACTGTGGTACAGCAAATGGAACCGAGAATGCACCTTTTGCCTAATGCATCAGTCACACCCATAATCACATTAAAGGACATCCAGTCAGGTACTTTGAAAATCTCATTAGCTGAATATATCCTACTATCCTGTGTGTTGTTGTGTGGTAAAAACATTACAGTGATTCTCTTTGGCGTGTCTCTTGAATTTAAAATGGACTCTTGAACCACTCTCGAACATTCACTTCCTGTTGAATCCAGAGCATCGAGGCAGGCACAGCCCCGAACTCTATGCTCAATGTAACTGTAAAATAATGCCTTGCCTTAGCACTCCAGAGCAATACCCGGGATAAAACTTCCGCTGTGAAAAGTACAATAAAACAAAATTGAAGAATGATATCGATTCCTACAGCCAAAGATTTGAAATGGGCCCTTATAAGTGGCCCGGTACATTTGAAAAGACTGTATTTTACTGCAGATAAGAGCAGCAGTGACTGTAATGGATCAATTGAGCAAAGGAAGAGCACTCAGACACGGGCACTGTTTAATTAATGATGGGGGATACCAGAGATAAGCTGTTAGAACCATATTGTCATTCAAACACTCACAGCAGAGGGTGGGAATATGAGCTTTGTAATTGATATGTGGAACAGAAGGAAACTAGTCTATATTCTTCAGTCAAATAGCCAAAATCTTGAGATAACACATGGTTATCCCTTTTTTCCAACTCATTATGGAAGACTAAAGGCCTACACGGTAATGCAGGGTTATAACTTCCAGAGAGAATAATTAGTATTAGAGTTCCCCTATAGGAGGAAGAAACAATGTGAATACGGTCAGACACCCAGTGAAAAACCTTATTTATCTGTTTATGTTGAAATAAAAAATGATGCAGATAACCACAAATCCATGTCACGATTCTCTGGTGTACATACAGTAGGCTATGTCCATCTTGTTTGTATGCATCCTCACAAGGGAATACTTTATTTATTAACTTAGTTTGACATGGTTCCAAGTCAACGGCCATGAAATATATTTACTTAGTTAAATGTTAAATGTTGCAAGCAATTAAAGACGGGACTAACAAATACACGTAAAAAGGAAAGTAATTATTACCCTTGGATGCATGACCCAAATCTTTCAAGTTTTTCAGAACACGGGTCAAAATGACCCACATTGACCTATAATGGGAAAAGGGTGTATTTTAGCATTTAAATCCATTGTGATGTGTGTGTGTGTGTGTGTGTGTGTGTGTGTGTGCAGACCTGTGGCTTTGTACACCGATGAGTCAAAACATTATGACCACCTGGTTGGTCATTACGTGTGTTGTAACACATTCCTCTGCCACTCATGCCACAGTAGCCCTTCTGCTGGTTCATTGCCCTCGCGCATCGATGAGCCTTGGGTGCCCAACACCCCGTCGCCTGGTTGGGTGGGTAGGTACTGTACTCACCACTGCTGACCGGGAGCACCCAACAAGCCTTGCCGTTTGCCGACCCAGTCGTCGGACTGTAACCATTTGGCCCTTATAAAAATGGCAGGGTTTCTGCAGGGTTCCCCAATGTATGTTGATAATATTTCAGCACTGAAAATTGAGTCTTTACATCAAGATTCCCATCTGTCAATTATTGGTCAATGATTGAGATTATGTAAATGTTTCCTATAGGTGGCGCTGTAGGAAAAAGGGCATGGTTAATCACTGTAAGGATTTATTAGCACAGGAAAATGGAAAAATTTGGTAAATTCTAGGCCTCCGTCTCTAATCATGTTTGAGACAACACATTTACTATGCTTCAAAATAGGTAAAATCATGTATTTTCCATTTTAAGTCAATTTGGGTAATTTTGACCCATGTTAGGGTATAAACAATAAATAAAGTTATCACTGAAATCAAAAGTGACACATATTTTAAACACGTATTTTGGGGATTACATGGAATATCATAGTGTGATGTTTTTCTGTTCTAAAGTTAAGCAAAAAAAAATTATGCCTTCAGGTGATTTTGACCCATGTCGTGCATCCTAGAAGGTCTGAGTTGAAAAAACGCTATCTAATTACATTTGGGCGCCAATAAGTTAACTTTTAAAACACAATGTAACGTAAAAAAAGGAAACCCTCACGGAATTGACTATTACATCCCTCTATTTCAGTTAAACAAAAATTTGTGTCAGACGCCACTCCTTAAAAATCTCCAACCGGTGGGTGCGGAGGGTTGTTACCTTCTCCTGAACCCTGCTGGGATGGGATGCTGAGCTCTCCGACACAGTACACGCTGCAGAGCTCAGCCAGCTGAGGCGGCGGACGAGAAGACCGACTTCACTTGTCACCGCCAGGCAACCCCATTGACGACGCGCAGCGCTGGACAAAAGGCGCCTGGAAAAAAGTCGAAGGTTTATGTCGATGAAAGAACCGAACACTGAGAGAGATCGTCATTCGGTCGAAGCCGCTTAATAGGATGTAGCCTACCGTTGACTTGGGCTGGCCACATAGAGAGGAGCGAGGATCTAGGAAGGCTTATTAAACTGGCATTTCGCTGTTGAGGGCGAGCCACACCACTTCCTAAGCGTTTTCTCGGGGAAGAAAAAGGCAAAGTGAATCGGCCCTCTCCCGAGCTTTATTTCGTCCGTGAGTAAAGTACTTTTCTCTCTTTTCATCTTTTTGACAGGATTTTCATGCTCTGCGAGTGAATGCGCGTTATGCAAAGCGAAACAAGTTGGTTTAAAACTGTGGAATTGTTGATATGATCGTTTCTCAGAATTAAACAAATAGCCTACCAGTGTGAAGGACTCAAATATCTTTATATTAATTAGAAATCAGTCCGTTTTGTCGTTAGACTGGAGACCTCTCATCTGTAGTCTACCGAGTTTTTGCTGGGCATGTTGTTAAGAACAAGCTATTTTTTGTTTACCAAGGAGGTGAGATGTAGCCTACTACAGATTTGACCTACTGTCGGCTATTTGGAATAGCCTAACCTTTTACAGGTATGGCTTATAAGAAATAGGAAACAAGCGAGGTAATCATACGCTGAACATAATATACGGTAGACTACAGTAACGCACTGAAAGGCATTAAAGTGGTGCAACTACTTTTGAATTAAAGTGTTCCGTTCATTTTGGAGACACTATAAAGGCAGCAGTAACGTTCGATGTCTGTAAAAAGCATCATCAGGTAGGCAGAGCATCTAATGAAAGCACTAACTAGATCTATAAATTTCACAATTTTTCTAATTAGCTTTTTTTGTACAGTGTAGCTATTTAAATTCTGTGTTGTTGGTTGGGTGATTCATTGAGGCTCATGGCCAGAAAGACTTGTTTGATCTCATTGATTTGGCTTTTAAAGGAGTCTTGTTGTGATAAACCGAACTGTTTCAGGTGAATGAACCATTATTGAATAAGGCATTTAAAGGGGAAGTGTGTAATATCTGGCCACTGGGAGGCAGAGCAATGCAAAGGTACTCCCCTCACCACACTCACATAAATGGGGACTCCAGGGGTGTGAATGCATGTACTGTACATGTATAGTGCGTGTCATCCAATTGCAATTTCAATTAGAATTTAATCACAGTGCTGTAAAACTCATCTTGGAACGTAGGGCTTTTTAAATTAGTGATTTCATTGAAATAATGGTATAAACACAAATACTTCTGAGGCGTTTTGCGTGTTTATGCTATATGGAAATACCCATCTTTTAAAATACCATCCAATGCTTGTTCAAATTTAAAATTTATTGCCAGCATAAGTAACCAGGGGATTCATTAACAGTGTTGTTTGGTAGATTAGACTTCTGCATCTACACCAGGGTCCTTGTGTATTAGAACAATGTGAAGGTTATATTTATAGTGACCATTACTCCAAAGTACAGTAGGCACATACACCATTATTCATATTCCAAATATGCTATGGATCGTGTACTGTAAACGGCATAATATCCCATATTTATTTTCGGATTAAAGCTAAATAAGGCTTTATTCTGAAAACACGGGCTATGCAAATATTATTTCATTTGTTGGAGCATTTACACAGGACATTCAAAATATTGTCTTTTTTTGGAATAATCCTAATACCAGGAATATTGGCAGCATAGTCAATGTCTCATCCTCTCTAAAACAAGCCCCACTCTTGTGTACTTAACAAATGTATCTGTACATGACTCCCTTTCCCAACACAGGGTTGTGTGTGTGTGTGTGTGTGTGTGTGTGTGTGTGTGTGTGTGTGTGTGTGTGTGTGTGTGTGTGTGTGTGTG
>JAOEHI010052897.1:0-15961 GCA_025447815.1 Percopsis transmontana | reverse complement strand
TTGTTGAATCAATGCCATGTAGAATTAAGGCAGTTCTGAAGGCGAAAGGGGGTCAAACACAGTATTAGTATGGTGTTTTTTTTTTTGGTGTTGTTTTAATGTCTTATCTTATATTGTACTATGCTTACTCACTCTCTCTAGCATTCTCTCTCTGTTGATGTCTGATCCTTGACTCCTAAATTGTTTACTTGCAGTGGAAACCAAGGAATTAGTCCAGGCACATGGACAGATATTTATACAAATTTGAGACTGCTGTAAATTAAACCAGTAAATGACCTGAAATGCTCACTTTCTCTCTCCCTTTGGCTACAGTCAATTAAAACAATGTCGCACACAGTGGCACAAGCAGATAAAAATGTAATGGAAATTATTTTAAGGCACACTGATGCTGATTAAAGTTAATTTAGTCCGACATAAACAAACTGGCTAATTTGAGGGGTGACAACTTGCGGAGGCAAAAGCACACTTAGTGACTGGTGCATATAAGTGTGTGTGTGAGTGAGAGAGAGAGAGAGAGAAATAGATTAATTGATTCAGGAGCTATCATGGAGGGTAGTGAGCTGTTGCAGCAGTATAGGCAGTGGTTCTCAAAGTGGCGATTAGAACACCTTGAGAGGTCACTAGCTATATCAACTATTTTTTGGTGAGCCAGGTTTCAAATATTTGAGAACTGCTGCTTAAAGGGATAGCCTTGGAATCGTTTGTATTCACCCATGATATCAATCAGTATTTGTAATTTTCACAGGCACAAGGCAGATTCTCCTATAGCAATTCCCCCCAGTTATACCGGAAGTTTTATTAATTAAAATGCAAATGTATTAACATAATCGACTGTGTACCTACCGCAAACATGATCCCACAGCAGTCTATGTAGACATTTTCAAGCTGTTATTTTATCATTTTAATGTGAATCTATTGTTAAACCCTAGTCAGTTTTGTTTCGTTTTTTGTAACAAGCTATCTGCCTCCTGACAAAGCAGTGCGTACTAAGCCTTCAGCGCTCCACCTTGGCCCATAAATCTGTGTATTTTCTGTAATATCTTCCAGTTTCTTTGGCCTTGGACCGAGTGGCACTGTATACTTTGTGCCATCTGACCAGCATCCCTTCTGTGATGACTCAGAACACAGCTAGCCAGAAGGGAGGTAGGGAGGAAGTTAGATTGAAGAGAATCCCATTAAAGCAAGCGAGGGTGGAAACCTGGAAGCGGCATAGTGCCCCAGGATAGACTGGTGGTGGTGGTGGATGGGGGGGAGGTTCTTTTTCTTTTGGCAGTTTTTTTTTTCTAACTGATGCAAGGCAGATCTGTGTTTCCAGAATAACCAAATAAGCAGCAGAACATTTCCATTTTCTCTTGGTTTTTAAAACGTATCGAAAGCCAATACCAGTTTCTGTTAGTATTGTCAGTTGTTTATCACAATGTTATTCATACGTTTGTCCTTATGCTAGGGCTGAAATGTATGCTTAATTCACGATTCAGTACTTCAGTTTGGGGATCACGGTTCAGTAAGACTTTCGGTACAACAGGAAACATTTTTTTAAAGACTGCGTATTTTTTTGCGTTTATTTCCATTTATTTGGAGAACAAGAGTGTTGTGACCTATTGCTTTCATATTTGTAAAATAACAGCAATTGGATTTTATAATAACTACGACATAGGGAACCGAGAGCTGCTGGCCTTCAATTGGCGCTGGAGGAGAGGAGCTATTGGTTGGAGGGGGCGGAGCAGCCTTTTTTGGTATAAATGGACCACAAGAACCTGCAGATATATACTGTACGTTAACTCTCTTGTTGGGCTTGTTGGGCTCTGTTTTTCCCCCGGTTCCAGTTCACCTTGTTTTATCTCCCCGGGACGAAGATTGTGAATCCAGATGCACTATACCGTCAATTTTGCAGTCAGGAGGAGACTGAGGAACACCCTCCAATCCTGCCTGCCTACTGCATTGTGGCGGTCGTCACATGGAAGATTGAAGACATGGTCCGTGAGGCTCAACATGCGCAACCAGATTCTGGAGGAGGAAGGACTCTTTTGAATAGGCGTTTCTGGTGGTCAACCATGACCAAAGACACTCAGAAGTTTGTTGTGGATTGTTCCTCTTGTGTACAGTCGTCCACCAGACCACCCTCTCGACTGTTGTAATAATACCATCATCCTCACCATTGTGGATCTTTCCAGAATGGTTCACTTTATTCCACTTCCCCAACTCCCCTCCACCAGAGAGACGGCCCAGCTGCTCCTAAAACACGTCGTCGACATCCATGGCATCCAGAGGGACATCGTATCCGACCAAGTGTCGCAATTCACTTCACAGTTCTGGAGGGTGTTTTGTAAACTCCAGGGGGCCTTGATCAGTCTCTCCTCTGGTTTTCACTGGTTTTCAAATGGACAGACGGAGCGCCTGAACCAGGAGCTGGAGACGATCCTTAGATGTCTGGTGTCCGGCAACCACGCATCTTGAAGCCAAAATCTTATGTGGGCAGAGTATGCCCACAACACTTCCTTGTTCTTCTACGGGGATGTCCCCATTCCAGTGTTCGATGGGGCATAAGCCACCGCTGTTTTTGGCCCAGGAGGAGGTCTTCATGTGGGCCTGGATGTCTCTTCTCCAGGCCTCTACTAGGTAAGTGCCAGGCAGATTGCCACCGTACTCCTACCCCTTGCTGCCAGGTTGGACAACAGGTGTGGCTCTTTTGCTGGACAGGCCCCAGGCGGCTTCACAACACCTCCAGGATGGAGGCGCCGGTCTGTGCCCTGGGACATGCGCACTCTGGCCCCTAGTGCTCCTAATGCATCGCCGACCAGCTAACCTCCGAGGGACGCCGCTGTCCAGCGACGTCCACCACCCACGTCCACCACCCACCTGTCCTGGGGGGTCCACAGTCCCGCGCCTGGTCTGCCCACCAGGACGGAGCTACGCATTCCTGCCAGCAACGTAGAGCGCCTGGAGGCTTCCACCACTTCCGCCACACCCTGGTCAGGGCACGCTGGAGAATCCACACCGTTGCGGCTGTCCCTCGGCCTGGCCGCCCGCGTATTCAAGCCGCTGGAGCCCGTCCCTAATCCAAAAATCTTAGGCGCCAGGTCTGCGTCGCCAGTTGCCTGGGAGCCCTCACCGCCAGTCTCGGGTTCAGCCGCTGGGGGGCCTATGCAGCCGCCGCCCACGCTGCCGCCACCCACCGGAGTAGTCTAGCTTGCCTCGCCAGTCGCCGGAGACTCTTCGCCGCCGGAGTCTGCCCATGGCCCGGTCACCAGAGGGTCCATACTGCCACAGCCTGACTCCGGACATGCCGCACAAGTGTTCTCACCGTTGGATCCCATGCCCGGTCCAGACGCTGGAGAGCCCACGCCGCCGGCGCCACACCCTGGTCAGGGCACGTGGGGGGGGGGGCTCGTCGCCTGCACTGGGGCCTAATCTGGACGCCAGTGGGCCCGCGTCGCCGCCACCAGCCTCCTGAGGGTCTGTGCCTGCGTCGACGTCACCAGAGGGTCTTCGTTGCTACCTACGGTCTGCCTACGGTCCGGATGCTGGAGCATCCACACCATCACGGCTATCCCTCAGCCCGGCCGCCCGCATATTCACGCCACCGGAGCCCGTCCCTGGTCCAGACATCTGAGGCGCCATCTGGAGCCCATGCCCGGTCCAGCTGCTGGAGAGCCTACGCCACCGCAGCTTTTCTCCGGAGCTGCCGCCTAAGTGTTCCCGCCGTTGGAACCCATTTCCAGTCCAGCCGCTGGAAAGCCCACTCCGCCACAGCTGGTGGCGTCTTGGCATCTTGCTCAAGGATGCTTACAGGTAGGCCAACTATGGGGCATAGTTTATTTCAAAATCTCTCTACCCAGGAGCAAGGGGGAGGGAAGCAAATTTTACCCAGATGCACATTTAGATATACAAAGTCTGGCCTCCCACATTAGGACTGCTGGGATTACAAGACTATTGCTGTTCATGTGTACATGCATGTGAGCATGTCCCACTTGTCCTAAGTCTCTTCTAAGGACTTAAATCTCCTGGACCTTCTTCCTTCTTGCAAATGGTGGGGAGAGAGTTAGTAGCCTGGCGTCTTTGTCAAAGACCCCCTTCTGAGAGACAAAGTCTCCAGGGGGTGCTAGCAGCAAGCCACATGAGCCTCTGGTATTTATATTTTGAACTTTTAGTAGTGCAGCATGAAGGGGAGATAAAATTAAACTTTAATTATAAAGCAAAACTATAATGAAAAATTAGTTACCTTACCCAAACATTTCATGATTGAATATTGGACTTGCAAAGTGGTATAATAATGAATAATAATAAGTGAAGATGACAATTTTACGGTTATTATGTGTCATATAAAAATGAAGATTTTAATAAAATAGAAATAGCATTTTACATGGATGTTTTTGCAATGCACATCACATCATTGCGTTGAGCCCATCAATGAGTCAGTTGGAAATTGTATATATTTAAATGTCTGACTCATAGTTAATGGCATAATTGGACTACTTGTCAGAAATATGGTGATATCATTATTTTAATAGCATAATTGGGAACTAGTGCTGACATATTACAGTTGTAAAGACATGCCTATATTCTCCACATTTCTTTCTATATTGGTGGTCCTTGCCTAACATTGTTGTACAACTGCAGCAATGTATTCTCTCTGTGACACTGCTTCTAAAAAAACCAAGGCATGCCCAGATAATTTCCCGGAAGCAGCAATTCCCTCACACAAAGAAAGGTGGGGATATTGATTTGATTGGCTGCCACTTAAACTAATACGAAGTCTGGGAGGGAGGATTTTAGCTAGAGAACAGGAGGCAGATAGAGAGAGAGTGACTCATTTTCAATAAATTATAGCATTTCTGCATTAGAAAATGTCATACATGGTGTCAGGTGCGTGTAGAGTGGTGACCCAAATGCAGAACAGAGAGCGGGGAGGCAGGCAGTGGTGTACAGGGGTTTAATAAAAACTCACCCACAACAGGGGAAAACAGAGAAGGTCCAAACTAACATACAAGGCCAAAGGCCAGGGAGAAAATCAAAAACAGAAAAGGTCCATCAAACAAAACTTACTGGTAGCAGGGCAGGGCAGGGCAGAGCAGGGCAGGGCAGGGCAGGGCAGGGCAGGGCAGGGCAGGGCAGGGCAGGGCAGGGCAGGGCAAGGACAACGACTGGGAACCACACTGTGACAATAACCAACGACAACAGTAACAGAACAGTAACTGAACAGACGAACCAACCCTGAGACAAGTGAGGACAGAGACTAAATACACTAGGGAGAACGAGACACAGGTGAGGGCGGTGACGGAACAACGAGGGGAAGGACCAAATAAGGAAACAGGGCGGGGCCGGGGAGAACACAGGGAAACAGGCAGACACACTGGGGGAACATGGAACAGACTTAGGGGAAAACAAGAGACAAGACCAGGGAAACAAGCAGGGTCGTGACACATGGTAATCCACACACACAAACACACACATGCAGATGAGCTACACATAATTAAGAATGTATATTTCTTTGAATTGTTTGGACACACAAACTTCAGTTAACATGCTCATCTGTATTTCATTCATACACTTATAGACCCACACAATACAATTATTATAAGCAACAGTAACTGAATTCACACACACACACCTACACATGCTCACGTGCGCACACACTCCCACACACGCCCACACACACACACAGGTAGGCGGACGGCCTGGCCACCTAGTTTCACAGGTGCTTCTGACTGCCTCTCTAGAGACACGCAGTGCTGCCATAATTGCTTTATTTACAATGTGGTGCATGTGTGTGAGGCTTAATAGCTCCATTATTAGTTGCCGTCAGGGGGTTAGGCGAAAGCAGGAGGTAATTAATTGTCAGAGACAACATGTCATGTTAAAGTGTGAGAATGTGTCACATTACAACTGTATGTGTTAGCAGGGCCCATTGGAAGAGATACTGGTCTCCGTTAGGTGCTGCTTTGGTTCCATTACTGTGCAAATAGTTGAATAGAGCGATGGGTAGGCAGACCTGTAGACTCCTGGGATAAACATATGTTTATCCCAGTACGTATGATAAAAGTACTGCTATATATTTAGTACTATGTACTGTATGTACAGTAACTACTATAGTACTATGTCTATCCAGCTGAACATCCGATGGCACAAGAACTGACAGGACAGTGTATGGTGCAGCATGACTCCTGTTAAGTGTATGTGTGTGCTTGTGTTAAGCTTTTTTGAGCTGTAAATTTAGCTCATGTGTTCAATATATTGTGTTTTGTCATTACATTATATCTAAAGCCTAAACTGTGAGACAGTTTAAAATTGCAGGACTTGTTTTTATATGCACATACTGTATTTTCCGGGTGCTGCTGCAGGCTGAGCACATAATTACAACAACAACACACAGTGTTTTACACATTTAAAACCACTCAAATTTAATAATTTTTTATGGAAGAATTTTACATAATCAGGGCTCTTACTTAGCCTACTCCTTGGAATCTGTAGTTAAATATAATAATAGTAATAATAATATCCAAATTATACCAAAATTTGTCAGTGGTTTTGATGTCATAGAATTATTATTATTATTATTATGCGTCTTATCGTGTAATAATAATAATAATGACAAGCACACACAAAATAATTTGTATAGCAGCTTTATAATAAATGGTTTAAACAGTACTTTGCATATTATTAATCCACTGAAGTAGAATGTTTTTTTCTGTTTGAAATAAGTAAAACAATAAAACAAATCTTAAAGGAAGTCTAAAAGATGAAAATCGATTTTATGAAAACGACAACATTTTTGTAAATTATATAATTCCTTTCGTCAAAATGGTAACAAAAATTTTCATTAAATAAATCTCTGCGTATCACAGAAAAAAACAACAAAATTGGGGTGTCAGTATAGGTGCTGAAATTATTTAAGTGCAGAGTGGTTGAGCTGAAAGATAGAGAAACTAGGAAGTGATCCAGGGGGACGGAGCTAAAGGTGTGTTGGTGTCTGATGATGTCTGGCGTGGATGTTACATATATATTATATATATTATTTATTTATCGTAAATGGGATACGGTATTTAGCTAGAAATTCATCAACATTTTGACTAAAGTATTAACTGTTTTGCACAAGCGTCACCATTAGATTTCGATCTCAAGAGATTGGGCTGGTATTTCCTATAGCTGTCATAATTAGGTTTTATAGCATTAAGGATGGATGCATCCCTGCATCTTTTGCCTATCTCACTCTCACTTTTGACTTTGATCCAGCAAGTCTATTATCACATTACTTTACCATGGTGTGAATAAAAATAAAACTCAAAAACTTCCGGCATGACTTTTCCTCTGGCCCCAAGGAGGAGGCAAGAGTGCTTTTAAATGCAATTACGCAAATGAGAGAAACGCCTCATTTTGTGCCTAGCGCTCAGCTCATTTAACCAAGGACGAGCAAACGTGGGCATTTTTTTAATCCCAAATTGCATTTTCACTAAAAAGAGCACACAGGGTGATAAAAAAACTTTGGCTCACACACTGCAGAGCACATTTGCTGTAATTAGAGCCAAGATGGCGTCAGCGCATTTGTTTTGGTGAGCCAAAATGGAGGCAATGGTGTACAAATTTCAGCAAAATGGACAGTTCCACA
Source organism: Percopsis transmontana (assembly GCA_025447815.1). NCBI lineage: Eukaryota > Metazoa > Chordata > Actinopteri > Percopsiformes > Percopsidae > Percopsis > Percopsis transmontana. Next base: position 8,355 of record JAOEHI010052897.1, on the reverse strand, counting down.
ATGATGCTGAATGGCCATTAGGGATGCAATAATACACAGTATGTTATCAAACCGTTCAGTATGCCCCCCACGGTTCAATACGCACACATGATCCACGGTATTACGATTTTATATAAGACTTACTTATAGCGCTGCAGACTACATGCATCTGTCGTACATTCGCATCCACAGAACATTCGCATTCCCTGGCCTCCCTGGATCCGCCTATCAGCGCTCCGTAAGCAAATACCAGCTTGAGAAGAGAGAGCTCCAACGTGACAATGGTGAGCGCTAGCGAGTCAGAGAGAGCTCAATTTGAGGAGGCACCGCTGTCTTTTAAATCCGTGGTGTGGGAACATTTTGGATTGACCGTTCAATACGAAGATGATGGCAAGAAAACAGGAAACAAAAAAGGTCTGCAACCATTGCTTTGCCACTGTCGGCTACTTGAGTGGAAACACTTCAAACATGATGTCTCATTTATGCCGCCTTCACTCAGCCTTATCGCTTACGTGTGGAGCAAGGAAAGTCCACTCATACACAATATTCTCTTGCCGCTGCCATCCAACAACAATTTGCAACAAATTCAGAAAAACATAAGGAAATAAGCAGGGGGGTATTCTTAGCTTAGGATTTGTAGCCCTATTCGGTGGTTAGTGCCTCATGATTGTGTTATAGCTGTCTGATTATGTTTTAAACCAAACTATAAACAAAAGTATCTATAGGGGGAGGGGTAGACAATGGTGTGAGCTAATGAGAGCTGTCAGGGGAAGAGAGCCGCTCAGCACTCAGGTGTGTGCAGGTTGTCTGGTTGTACAGTACAAATACACCACATGGTATTGTTGCAGCTTTAGCTATTAGAGGATGTTTTAGCTAGATTGTTGGTGCTTGTATGTGGGTGTTTAATTTTCACTCTCCACTCTCTCCTGCTCACATATACAGTGCCGTGAAAAAGTATTTTCCCCCTTCCTGATTTCCTCCATTTTTGCATATTAGTCACTCTGAATGGTTTCAAATCTCCATACAAAATGTAATATAAGACTGTTTATTAAAGGAAAACCGTTATCTAACACCAACTGACCCGGTGTAAAAAAGTAATTGCCCCCTTACCAAACCGTATATAGAACCTTACCATCAATTTGACATAGGCTACACTATCTCAACAAGTAGCGCACAATGATATGGATCGATCAAATGAAAGTTGAGAAAGAGTTGAGAAAAGAGATACACAGTATCAGTCTGGAAAGGGTCACAAAGCCACTTCCAAGGCTCTTGGACTTCAGAGACCACAGTGAAAGCAATAATCTTCAAATGGAGAAAACTTTGAACAGTGGTAAATCTTGTGGCGTGACCGGCCTACCAAGATTAATACTTTAATTAATTAATAAATTAATACTAAGTCAGTAGCCATGATGATATAGATCGTGACTGGGTCATCTGACGTAGGTGACATACTCCAAACCTATGGGGCATGAACTCTGTCCCCCGGGATGCACAAGAGTGTCAGGTGATCCCGTCATTCTTTTCTGTTCTGGGTCAAAGATCGTCCAGCCTAGATTAAAAGGAAATAAAATGGGGCAGAGTGGGAGCAGGGATAAAGGTCGACAAAAAGGTTTTGGTTGGGTAGAAGAATTCCTTCATCAATATAAAATAGTTCAAACTGTGTCTGGTCATATGTTCTATATACAACATGGCTCCTCATACATCAAAGCCACCTTTTCTCGATGCTTTCATGTTGCCATATTTATGTTGGTTTCTTGATCAGCCTCAGTACTAAGGCATTGTGCCTCTGGGGTTCATGAGATGTCCTGCAGGGATGGGTGCATGAGCTCACAGCAGGGGTTTGTGCTAAGAATAGTTGAATAGCCTGCTCTTCAGACCAGTGTTTGTAGTGAGCCAGCTTGACAATATGATGAAGGTTAATTTTGCTTCAATTCTCTTCAAACAATATTGACCCTTAAGGGGAAGTTGCTTTGCAGGCAGGTTTAACAGTGAAAACCCAACAAATACATATAATCTGTGCAACAAAATGTAGACATAACATGTCTACATAACATAGATGCAAAACATTGTGTAGTATACCACGTTCCTGACACTATATGAGCCTTTTGTGTTTACTATGTTGGGTTGATGAAATTGATGAGAGAAGAGATTTTTCCAAACATCTGAGGAAGTAAAACAATGCGTTAGAGAAGAAAAGAAAGTAAACTGGCAAGAGAACTTGTCTTTGCACTTCCACCGTCAATGTCCCTCCTTGCCTCTAGTGTTGCCGCTGAAAACCAAAGCGGAGACAGGCAAGTCGTATTGTCATTAGCAGGACATATTGGTTGTAAACGCAGAATGTTGCGCAGCCTCTCTTATTTAGGGATTCTCAACCAATGCAGAAACAGGCTGATAGTGACACTGAGGGAGTGTGTCGAACAGGATTAATCCATTCAGACGAATGTCACCCGTTGTAGTGCCATCTCCCTCTCCATTCCTTTGGAACATCCCCTACTCTGGTGAAGAGATGGTGAAATCAGAGCTTAATCACATTATCAGAGTCTAAAGACACGGGTGGAAGCGATGAGAGAGAGAGAGAGAGAGAGAGAGAGAGAGAGAGAGAGAGAGAGAGAGCGAGAGCGAGAGATGCTACGCAGACCACCAAAACGTTGCTATGCTTAGCTCGGTGCTTCGTTTTTAAAATAATTTATCAAAGTCGATTTATCGGTGAATACAGTCATGAGGCGATAAAAAGAGCCTTTTTTCATAGTTGCGGTGCAGTCTGTACTGTAGGTTGTCAGAGTTCAGGCTGATGAATGTCTGAAGAAATGGATGCTTGCGGAGGCGGAATAACTCACTGCACCCCAAAAAGCCCTTACAATGTATTTTGTTCCCTCAAGCTTTTGGGTTGTTACCTAAAAGCTTTGTTGCCATCTCAAGGGGCTGTCTTACAGTGGCATAGCTGATCTCCTTATGCCCTGGTAATCCAGTGACCCTTTAGTATAACAAGCTAAATAGCCTTCCCATAGTATCTCTAACAAGCCTAACTTGCACTACCTGCAGCGAATGGGAGCAGGTTGTGGCATTGCATTAGGTAGACCAATTCCTTTGACATTACTACTATCCAGTCTGTCCTGAGGGTTAAATTCTATAGAAAATTAACATTGCTGCAGTGATTTAGCTGCTCTATCTAAACTACCTCTAGTGACTCAAACAAGGGTACACAGGGACAGCTGGCCGTGGGACGGGGAAACATCAGTCGTTGTCATGCAGACAACGCCACGACAGTGATTATTGTGTTATGCAAATGTCTGCCCTCCTGTGTCGACCACATTCAGCTCACTTGGAGGATTTTAGTTGTCGCTGTTTCCTTTGTCTCATTGTTGCTAATTATGCACTCTGGGAGGCCAAGGACGCCGGGTTTTTGTAAATCAGAGAATCTGGATGTTTCTCCTGGGGATAGTTTTGTTTGCAGTTTTTTTTCAATCAACTGAACAATTTTCACTGCGTGCTGCTGCAGCATTTAATTTACCAAACTCATCCTAGGGGATTGGTAGTCTGTGTCTTTGTTTTATAAGACAACCGCAGACACGAAGCAAGACCAGGAGGTCCTCTGAGTGAGCGGGACTGCCAATCTCCTTGAGCGGGTCTAAACCAACACACAGTCTTGACAGATAAGGCTTACCACAGCCCTGAACCAGGACCCGAAGGGGCCCCACGTGTCCTCCTACCCTTCTCTTATTCAGAGATCTCTGTCAAAAACATACAAAAATATGGTCGTCATCGCTGACAGGATAAGGGCGGCAATTCAGTTGAAAGCCTCTGAGTATTGATGGCCTCCATCAATCAATTATACAGTAACGGTGACCTTCTTCACAAAGCCCTGTCGAATGTGATCAACCACTGATGCACTCCACCGTCTGACAGGAATGACAGAACTCAACATTAGAAACTGACTCATTACTGTAGCTGTCTGTGGATTCGCTAATCAGTAAGCGTGTGTTTTTTTCACTACGTACGCAAAGGCGGACCCAAGTGGCGGTGCCAGGGGAACTTATGTGGACTGTGTAATAGGCAACAGCCCCCTTGCCCTCAATATTTCTGATCCAGTGGGTTTTTAGCATGTCAAGGGATGCTTTGCCACACTGAAGTATCCTTTTCTTTCAGGAATCACCATATTTTATCTGCCAGCTCAGTCCACTGAATAAGCATTTGCTTTTGTAATGTAATGACTGAAGCACCAGTAACTCAATATTTTCTTCCAGTATGGCCATATAAAAATGAATATGTTCCCACACATTCTTTATTCTTTAGAATTTTATAATTCAGACTTTCTATGTTATCTTTAATCAGCTTCATGAAATAGCCAACTATGTCAGCATGGTGTACGAGATAAACCAGGTAATAAAGTATTAAAGTATTAAAAGATTCCAACTCCAATCTAAAAACCTCCCGTACACTGTTCACGTCTACTGACCATACCAACTGACCAGGGCCGTATGCAAACTTGAAATAGCGTGGTCCATGCTACATTCCTCCCAACAACATGAAACTTAGATATAGTTAGATATATTGAGTTAAAAACTAAGATAGGTTGTATAGCCCACAAAATTATTTCCAGTAATAAGGCATATGTTTTGTGTCTTTGAATGAAGGTAATGTTAGTTGAGACAGTGACACCATTGATTCAGCACTGCAATGAATGAGTGAGAACTAAACACTGAATGGCATGACACTTAAATGCTTTAGTTTAGATGAAGGAAATGTTGGCTAACGTTTTCAGTGACGCTAATCTTATTAAAATAGCTATCTAACAAGGTTTAAAGACTCTAAACTTTAACAGGGCACTGGTAAACGATTTCCCACAAAATAACAAAACACTGCAAAAGAAAGAATCCCAACACATCTCATTGTATTTGCTTACCCTAAGAATAAACCATAGCACTGGAAAATGGGCTAGTGTTCGTGCATGGCTCACGTGCATGGAACACTATGGAGCCCGACTATAGTGGTAGAATGCTGTTTGTTACAAAGTAACTTTGCCCATCCCCACCCACCCATCAGCAACACATGAAGGCTACTGTGAGAGATGACAGTAGTCATTGCTTTGCCGTCATTGTACTATCTTAGCGGAACAATGGTAAGATACTTTAAGATATTTACATTCTATTACATTCTATTACAGACTATTACATTCTCCATACATACAAAATATCAAGGTCCAGACCTTGATGACCTCAATGCTACGTATGGCCATGCAACTGACCAAGCAGCAATGCCACACCCATGCATACCTCTTCACAATGCATTTCCCAGTACATCGTTTTCAAAATCCTCCCCGTTGAAGGAAACAATTCTGTGTTTTCACGGCCCCGCTGGGGGCTTAACAGCTCTTTCAGCATCTTAAACGAGGCTTTGATGAAGACGCACTAGGAGTGGTGGCAGAACTCCAAATCCAACGGGAGCTCTGTCATCATTTAGGAAAGTGACAGATAGGGGAGGAATCTTGATGAGTCTGCAGAGGAGCAATCAGTGCAGGTTGATAAAGACACAGGTTCACATCATGGCACAAATTAAACCAGTCCTTCTACATTTGAGTATAAAGTGGAGGGCCTTGAACATTCTATTGAAATGGTAAATTGCAAATAAATTAAAGCTGACCGTACTATCACATTTTGGACCTCTTCCTTCTTCTTCTTTCAGAGAAGGTGTCAGTCTTTCTCTGTGACCCCGTAGAGAGAATTATTTAATGTATATAATATATACATTAAATAATATAGATACTATATATATCACTTGCTATCTTTATTCCAAAACCAGATTTTCAAAAGTGGTCCCCTATAAAGCCACTATGTTACCAGGTGAGTGATAGATATCTGGAAGCTGCACTATATTATGCTTTAGTCCTGGCAGTATTTTAGCCTGGCTAGACACATTCAGGTCATGGCATTCTTTCATAAAGCCTTTTTTTCACAGGCTACACCTGAGACTCCCTGCAGTTTGTCATCCCTAGCAGTGGTACCACTAGAAAAAAATGGGAAAAGAAACAGATTGATTGCCTATTTGCTTGTAAAGAGGATGGAAACTTGATGCGTCTCATCTTCATTCAACATCAAACCTCTCCCGTCTATGACTCTTCAGCTAGTCTATGGTTGATATCTATAGCTGGTAATACCATAAGACACAGCTTATATGGTAGGTTTTTACTTAACACAATACATATGTTAAATAATGTCCTTACACTGTGTGGTCAGTGAATTCATATTTATGACACCTTGCACATCTCAACAGTAAATCACTTTAAACACAAATTGTGCCCCAGTGTCTACCCATTAGAAACCTTCTCTGCAGTATGTTTTTATGATAATTGAAGCAGTTACCTTCAGCATTATAAATCAAAGGCTCACTTCTACCCTCTACTGCTAATTCCCTTGCTATTTTAAAATGAAAGATGGGAAATATTGAGATCGCTACCAGCCAGTGCTTAAAACCCCGTCAAAAGGTGGGTATGATTCTCATGGGTTATCCCTAATAACCCCAGCTAATGACACGTTGGAAGCAAAGCCAAATTATCACCAAGCTTAATCACCCCTGTCTTTTATTTAATTATTAAAGGCATCTATCTATGTATCTTATGTCTCTGTAGCCACATGGATTTGTGGATGGAGGGCTTTGATGAAATCTCAAAGGATGCTGTCTTCCTTCCGCCTCCCATTTTGTTCCAAACTGCAGCCTGGGACATCACTGTGTCAGTCATTGGCTGAATAGCCTCACTCAACTAGACCAGGCCATGTACCTGCTCAGGCTTAATGCACAGTGACAGTTGCTGTGTGCCTACAGCCAATCGGTTCCCAGCTGATGTCAAACGTATGCTGCATCAGTCACGTTCCCTGTTATTTATTTCTACAGAGGACTATTTTTAAAACCCACCAATCTGTTCTTTAAAAACATATTCCCTTACATGAAATGAATCCATTATTAATCCAAACACATTGTCTCAATCTCTGTAGACTTTTATCAGGGTTTAAGCTCAATATCTATGAATAACTATTGATTTTCATTCATTCAATTATTTTGAAATTTGTTGATGAAATTGTTGTTTAAAAACTGAGGGGCAGATGTACTAACATGTTAGCGCCCATGTTAGGCGTAATTCTGTTGCAAAATTCACCTAAAAATATGGCGTGGTATGTACGAACAGACCGCAAATGGCTAAAACTGCATTCTGCTTGGCGCAAGACTGCAGAATCGCAGAATCAAAATTTGCGCTTTCCCTACACATGCATATGCATTCATGGGAGGATAGAGGGAAAAGCTGGAGTTTTGTGCAAAAACAGGGGAGGAGAGACTGACGACCTATTACGTATTCCGATTACCATACCTTTCATCAGCGGCTCACTCCATCATGATGGAAAATGTATACTTTGAGAATAATGAAATTGGGTGCAAGGTGGCTTTTCAATCGCTTGGGCGCGTTTGCTTGCCGAAATGGGCGTGGAGGTGCAGTAGAGGGTGTGTCAGTCCAAATCAGGTGACGCAGTGCTAGTTTGCTGTCAAATAAATAGCAGCATGTAATTGAAACTCGATTTGGATAAAAGCTAAATGACCTAACTGTAACTGTAAAATAAAACCAAATATTATGCTTGCATCTTCATCTAGTCAGACCACAACTTACCCCAGATGCAGGCGTTGTGTGGTAGTTTTGGGGCTTTATGCAAAGGTGCACTAAGCACAGACTTACATACGCTTACATACCACTTTTGTGTATGTTATGTTGGCCTATTTTGTGAATAATATAACTAATGACTACTGTCCTTAACCTTTTTAATCACAAAACAAAATTATGCACTGTATCATTGACTTCCAACATAAAACAGTCAATGTGCGTCATTATGCATGGAAAAAAACATGGTGACAGAGATGTCAATATTTCTATTAACCTCATTCAACCTGAAAGGAAGAACTCATTTCCTAGGCAAATTGATCCGTGATCACAACTATTTATGGTCTCCTGCGGTGTTCATAGAATCCGCAGTAAAGAGAGAAAGACGCTGGTGAGAATGAAGACAATGTCAGAGTATGTAGGTGAAGAGTGTAGGCACAGCCAGAAAGTAGCACACAGACGCAGGATGCGGAGAAGAAAAGCGTTAGCTTGGCTTTTTACTGAAACAGAAAAGCAATACAAGCGGCACTCTCGATTGGGAGGAGAGACGGCAGGAACCTCGGGTGACCGGCGATGCAGGAGGAGTCCCCCAGGTGGCCGGCAGCATTGGTGGGGCAGCGGGGGGGGGGGGGGGGGGGGGGGGGGGGCCTGCACAACGGTGGTTTATCCCCGCGGGGGGCCCGGGCGGGATGTTACGCAAAACAAATCTGGGCAACACCCACGGGGGTGGG
>JAOEHI010052895.1:0-15962 GCA_025447815.1 Percopsis transmontana | reverse complement strand
ACCCTAGCCCTATAACTCTAACCCTAGCTAACTCTAGCCCTATAACTCTAACTCTAGCCCTATAACTCTAACCCTAGCTAACCCTAGCCCTGTAACTCTAACCCTAGCTTACCCTAACCCTATAACTCTAACCCTAGCTAACTCTAGCCCTATAACTCTAACTCTAGCCCTATAACTCTAACCCTAGCTAACTCTAGCCCTGTAACTCTAACCCTAGCCCTGTAACTCTAACCCTAGCTTACCCTAGCCCTATAACTCTAACCCTAGCTAACTCTAGCCCTGTAACTCTAACCCTAGCTTACCCTAGCCCTATAACTAACCCTAGCTAGCCCTGTAACCCTAACCCTAGCTAGCCCTATAACCCTAACCCTACCGTAGCAAGCCCTATAACTCTAACCCTAACCGGTCTTGGTAACGTGTCTCCAGGTGTCCTTGCTCCCAGAGAACGACCGTTGGAGCGAGACCCGAGCCCAGCTGCTGGCTCAGATGGACGTGAGCATGGGCGGTCGTGTGGCGGAGGAGCTGATCTTTGGGGACGACAACGTCACCACAGGTCCGACTGGAGGAGCTAAACTCACATCCTCTTTACAGGGTAGACGGTAGCTTGATGATTCTCCTTCTGTTCGTTTCAGGAGCATCCAGCGACTTTGATGGAGCAACCAAAATCGCCAAGATGATGGTGACCCGTTTTGGAATGAGTGACAAGGTAATCTGGAAATACTACCACTGTCTACAGTACTACTTCAGTATAAATAAGTACTACCATGTACACAGTACATACCTACAGTAGGTATATCAGTGTTAGGGTGGTCGACTCCCAGGTGAAAGTTTGTGGGTTTGTTCCCTGACATGCCCAGCTACCTGTAAGCATCCTAACCTAAGCTGCTTCTTAACACCGCATTAAAGTGTCTGCTAACATGGTAATGTATATTATTATTATTATTATTATTATTAATTATTATTAATGACACCCCTAACGTCGCATGAAGAATTATTAAGACCTTTATCACGGTTTTGACCTGCAGCCAAACGGACCTGTTTTGACCTGTTTTGACCCGCAGCTTGGGGTCATGACCTACACGGACCTGTCCAATCAGAGCCCTGAGACCCAAGCTGCCATTGAACAAGAAGTTAGGCTTCTGCTCAAGGTGAGTTTGCACCTCGTGGAGCGATGTGGTCGTCTGTGGTCGTCCAGCCACTCAGCGAGGTCTCTCTCTCCTCCAGGCCTCGTATGAGCGAGCTAGAGCCATCCTGAGGACCTACAGCCAGCAGCACAAGAAGCTGGCAGACGCCCTGCTGACATACGAGACGCTGGACGCCAGAGAGATCCAGATGGTTCTGGAAGGAAAGTCTCTGGACCACTGAGTCCTGTACCTCACTCAAGGCATGGACATGAGGAGTGGTGGCCAGACTGAAGGAAAGCTCTCATTGTCAGCGTTCTATAGTCTCCATTTTGATCAGGTTAGGTCATGTCTGTCCTATTTAACGCTTGCTGTCCATTGGTCAGCAAACAAACCTTATTAAACAGGTTATATATTATAACATGTTTTCCTATTGTTGTTATTTTTGTTATTATTATTATCATGGCTGTTGAGATGACCAGGTTTCTATGGGAAACCATGTTCAATGAAACTGTGCTGAACTGAATGATTAGTTTAAGATCTGTCAGGGTGCTGATTTAAAACCAAAATACCAAAAGGGAAGTCAATGAGTGAGAATTAGTCATCAGTCATGTGCTGTGTTCATGTCAAAGACACCCTTACCCCTCCCTGCAGCCTTTGGCTCATCAGTATAAATGAATGTGTCCAAACGGGCTGTTTAGTTCGGGGTGAGAGAGGAGCTCTGTGAAACCAGAACCCATGTAGGGAGCATCGGTTCTGTGGTTCCTTGCTAACGAGAGAGGTCAGACTGGTCCTAGCCAGACGGTAACCGGAGCAACCGGAGTAGCATGCAGCAGACCTCACATGTACCATGGGACATACTTGTGTCTCTTTATTTGGAAACTCTCAAACGTTGCTCAAACGTTTCATCAATTATGTAATTCAGTAGAATCGACTACACACAATATTGTTGTTTCTATTTAAGTGCTCATAATGTGTGACAATATTAGTCATTGACGTCTCCAATATTAGTTGTCGAATATTATGTTATGTGAATTGTATATATATTCTGTTTTTCAAGTATGTGCTGGTTTGAAGCTCAAATAAAAGTAATTAATATATTTATTTTCTAATGTGTATGATTTTATAGAAAGGGCATCATTAGTACAAGTAAATTAAGCCAAATAGCTTCAATTTACTCTAAAAGCAATTTTGTCAGATATTGTCAAGACCATTGTTCCAAGGTATATCTCTATATGCTATATAATGTATTATATCTTGTTTTTATTAGATGCCTTGGCTAGTGGAATGACTGCTGAGCCTGTAAACATGCAGTACAGTAGCTAGCTAAGCCTGTGTCCTTTCATTATAGCCTACATGTCAACATGTGTGTTTGCTTATTTGTCAACTGTGCAAACATGCCAATCCTGGAAAGTAACCTACTTGACAGCGAGTAACAGCGACTTATGACAACTAGTGTTGCGTAGCTAATTGGCTGTAACATGCAGCAGAAGCAATGCAACACATAGGTCCACTTACTGTTTTGGCCAATAACTTGCTATTTGTCTGTTGTATCTGTTGTGCTATTTCTCTATTGCTATTTCGCACCCTGGCTTTAGGAATTCGCTGGTGACTCTAAATGTAGAATTAGACTACATTCTGTAGAGCTCAGATTGGGAGGTGTTGGTTTCTGTCGTGTAGGCCTAGATGCATTTCATTGTTTGTTAAGGTGGATAGCTTCTCAAACACTGCAACACGCAAAGAATGGTAGTGGACCCTCAGACAATATATAGGCTATATATATAAATCATTGTTTGTACTGTAATGCATATATATATGTGTGTGTATATATATATGTATGTATGTTTTTATATTAAATGTAGTTTATATTTGGGAGGGGGGGGGGCAGTGGAACCCCACCCCTCGTGGCAGGCGCTCATTAGGAGCCAGATCAATAACTCTCGCCTGACCCAATAGAACAAAACCTTCCTTGTGCTGCTTCAACACCGTATCCTACTATTAGTGTGTCGGATAACAAGCGAAGAGGAAGCAGGCCTTACAGTGTGGTGCCTTTGTTTCCTTCATGCCACAGTGTTTATATAGAAGCAGAAAGGCAGAACCTCACTAGTCGAGGCCGAAAACGGCTAAAGTCTGACCACATATTGATGAGGGAATGGTTTCCTAAAGAACTAAAGCCAGTCTAATAAACAGTAATGGAGGGAGAAGAAGACATAGCCATTGTTGGGATTGGATGTAATTTCCCTGGAGGTAACAATCAAACATAAAACGTAATTTATTCCTTTATATTTCATTAGTATTTTTCTAAGAGCCGTCTTAATACATACTATATGTGGTACGTTTTATGTTGAGGTGAGGGTCTGGACAGCTTCTGGAGGGTTTTGTTAGAGGGGAAGAACTGTGTTTCCGACGTCCCTGATGAGAGGTTTGACAGAACGTGTTGGCGTGACCCACCTGGAGCGATACTGAGGAACAAAGCTGCTCTTATAAATGGGTAAGTAGGAGTTTGTAAATGTACCAGCTGTAAATGTACCCCACATTGTTTTAAATGACAGTCTCAGTCCCCATCTGTTTCAGCTTTAATGAGTTTGATCACAAGTTCTTTGGCATCTCTGAAGCTGAGTCTTCCTGCATGGACCCCCAGCACAAACTGCTGCTTCAGGCTACATACAGGGCGTTGGAAGATGCCGGTATCGCCATGGAGACGATCAGTGGAACAAGAACTGGGGTTTATATAGGTAAACTATAGTGCAACCAAAAACCCTTCCCTCAATGTAACATCCTATCTGATGGAGACCAGAGGTCTTTGGGAATTGTACAATGCTGTGATTGGTAGGGATTGTATTCTTTCCTCTGATTGGATAAATCTGGGGTGGAGCCTCTGAATCCAGAGTCAGGCGTCAAGGTTTTTATAGGATATACTAACAGTATACCGTTTGACCACAAGACTACTGCTACTTAATTAAAATGTAATGGAATTATATTGGGGAATAGAATTACCGACTGCACCTTTTAAAGTGCCAAAAAAAAAAAACAGACCACTAGAATATCCTGCCCCCTACTGGCTGGGAGTCCAACACCCAGACCACTAGACTATCCTGCCCCCTACTAGCTGGGAGTCCAACACCCAGACCACTAGACTATCCTGCCCCCTACTGGCTGGGAGTCCAACACCTAGACCACTAGACTATCCTGCCCCCTACTGGCTGGGAGTTAAACACCTAGACCACTAGACTATCCTGCCCCCTTTTGGTGGATGCCTAAAGGGACACTCCTTAATTTGTGTCTGGAATCACCCTTGTGGTTAAAACCAGCGTTACACATTTTTGGTTGTTTTGGTTGGCATTCCTCTCTACTCATGCTTACATCATCCTCCACCTACAGCCGCCCACATATTTTTCAACCAGAAACAGGATGGAGGAGCGAACCTTAACAATGTGATGTACAGTATGTGATGTTTCATTGTTTCATTGTGTGCTGTGCCATTGCAGGTCTGATGAACAGGGACTATGAGACCCTGATAAACAACAGCCCTGCCACAATAAGCCACTACCATGCCACTGGGGCAGCTATGAGTATTGCTGCCAACAGAATATCCTTCACCTTTAACCTCACAGGCCCTTCGCTTGCCATTGACAGCGCCTGTTCCTCTTCTCTGGTTGCTCTGCACCTAGCATGCCAGGCCATCAAGCAAGGTACTGCACCTTTACTCACTTGACCTAGTAGCAGTAGTGGAACACTTCAATATTACATATGGAGGTCATTCGTTTCCTAACCCCCACACACACACACATGTACAGGAGACTGTTTCATGGCGGTTTGCGGAGGGGTGAGCTGTATTATAGAGCCAGGGGTCTTTGTTGCTCTCAGCAAGGCCAGAATGATCTCACCTGACGGCACCAGTAGACCTTTCTCCAACACTGCTGGTGGTTATGGGAGAGGAGAAGGTTGTGGAATACTTCTACTGAAACCCCTGAAATATGTGAGTAAATTCTACCCCCTTGCAATGATAAGGACTTGCAGTTATAGGAGTTGTTCACTGAAGTTATGTTTCTCAGGAAAGACATTACACACCATTGTCTGACTTACATGTCCTGAGGGGGCAGCATATTCTAGTGATCTGGGTGCTCGACTCCCAGCCAGAAGGTCATGGGTTCAAGCCCCAGAGTTGTCTTACCTATAAGCAAGCGTGCAATAAATGACATAATTGTAATATGTATCACTCTCCATCCCAAGGCTTTAAGAGACTTCAACAAGATCTGGGGAGTTGTCAGCAAAACTGCAGTCAGCCAAGACGGACGATCGGCAACTCCAATCACCAAACCCTCCATGTCTCAGCAAGAAGAGCTCCTGCACAGAATCTACTCTGAGTCTGAAAGAGTCAACGTTCAATACGTAGAAGCCCATGGGACGGGAACCCCCGTTGGAGACCCAATAGAGGCTCAGAGCATCTCAAACATCATTGCCAAAGCCAGGCCTGCAGGTTCACAGATGCTCCATGTTGGATCTGTGAAGGGAAACATCGGACACACAGAATCAGCCGCAGGATTGGCCGGGGTCATTAAGGTACTCCTAATGATGAAGCATGAAACCATCGTCCCCTCACTGTTCTACTCTGAAGAAAGCAGCAGCATAGATGCAAAGGCTCTCAGGTTAAATATTCCCACAGAAGCTATGAAATGGGAGACAAATGGGTCACTTGAGAAGCTAGCTGGAATCAACAGTTTTGGGTTTGGTGGTACAAATGCACATGTAATTGTAAGAGAGTACAGGCGAACCCCAAACTCAGAGATGAAACCTTTTGACCCACAAAGACTCTTTGTATTTTCTGCAGCCTCTGAGAAATCATTGATGTTGTGTCTCATGGACACTCATCAGAGAGTTTCCAAAGATAAAACAGCTGACATACAAGCGTTATCATATACATCAGCGTGTAGAAGGAGTCATTACAAACACAGATATAGGAAAGGCTTTTTAGCATCTTCCCTCTCAGACTTCAAAACACAGATCACGTCTGCACTGAGCCAGAGGTTTGAATCAACAAAGTCAGACGTCCACCTGGTTTTTGTGTTTTGTGGAAACGGGGTTTCCTACAGTAGAATGTGTGAAGACCTTCTTAGAGATGTGCCTGTGTTCCGACACAAGGTCAGAGAAGTAGAGAATCTCTTTCAGCGTTACAGAGTCACGAGCATCTCGGGCGGCTGTGGCATCAGTGACTACAGCAAGCCAGACGTAGCTCAGCCCCTTCTCTTTGCCATTCAGGTTGGCATCGCCAGCACTCTGAAGCACTGGGGCGTACAGCCGGATGCAGTTCTTGGGCATTCTGTTGGAGAAGTGGCAGCGGCTCACTGTGCTGGCCTGTTGTCTCTGGAAGATGCTGTGAAGGTGATTCACCACCGCAGCTCCCTTCAGAGCAAAGTTACCGGAGGGAAAATGCTTGTAGTTGGTAATGTAGCTGTGGCCAAGGTCTTGGAAGTCCTTGATATCTTCCCTGATAAGATAAGTGTAGCAGCGTTTAACAGCCCCCAGTCGTGCACACTGTCAGGACACGCAGATGCTGTAGACACCCTCCATCAGTTGTTGAAAAGCACATTTAAAGATACAAATCTCTTTCTCCAGATCTTGCATGTTCCTGCTGCATATCACAGCCATATGATGGATCCCATATTGGCTGATGTTGAGAGAAATATCAGTTACCTGGCTGTAGAAGATAAGCACTGTGAGCTTTTTTCCACAGTGACCGGACACACGTGCTCAAATGGTGATTTTAGCACAGGCAGTTATTGGGCAAAGAATATCAGAGAGCCTGTTTTATTTGAAGAAACACTGAGAGCTGTAACCAAGCACATTAAGTTAAGAAGGAATGTGGTTTTTGTGGAGGTTGGACCACGTAGAAGTCTGCAGAGGAACATACAAGAGACTTTGGGAAAGGACACTGTTGTTCTTCCTTCAGTGCAACCAGAGAGGGATTATGAGACAATGCTCTCTACAGTGGCAAAACTGTTTGAAACTGGCATCCATGTAGATTGGCAGAAGTTCTATGGTGGCAATGAAATGCTACCAACAGATTTTCCAATCTATCAGTTTGATAATGTGAAGAGAGAGCTGCGATTTGACCCTGTAACAAAAGGAACCGAATTAACTGTTTTCTGTCAACATCCGCTGATATCTCAAATGGTGCAGAAGGAAAAAGAGCACACATACAGTCTCTCATTTGAGAATGCCCCCTATCTTTGGGAGCATAAAAACAAAGGTGTTGTCATTGTGCCAGGGGCCTTGTATGTTGAACTGGCATATGCTTCAATACTGGCGAGTTCAAAACCAAAGATGCCCATTTCCTTGCTTCAGCTCAGTGTAACTTTTCATAATCTCTTCGCACTTAACTCAAACTCCAATGAAGTTAAAGTCATACTGAAGCATGCAGAGACGGAGAGTACATTTGAAGTACAGTCTCCAACAGCAACACATGCATATGGCACATGGTGGTGTACAAATGGCCAGCCTTTGGTAGAGGAACCAAGTGTTTCTCTTGACATTATCTTGCAACGGTGCAACGTAGTTATTGAGAGAAAAGAGATTTACTCAATACTCTCGCAGGTGCAATTTGAATATGGCTCTGTTTTCAAACAGCTTGATAATGTGCAATTTGGATGTGAATTCAAAGAAGCTGTAACAATCATTGAAGTCCCCGGAGAGGTACTTGAACATCTTCATGAATACTTCCTCCATCCCGTGGTATTGGACTATTTCATGCAGATGACAGCAGTGATAGCAATCGGAGGAAAACCCACCAGACAGGGATTTCCCTCAGCAATTGGATGTGTAACCGTGTTAGCACCTCTACAACAAGAGATGGTCTTGTATGTAAGAGCAACACGCCAGACTCCAGAATTCCTTGAAGTATGTGGTTGCTTCTCCACAACACAGGGGAGTGTATTGGCAGAGCTTAAGGAGGTGAGGATTTCGCTTTTGGACGGTTACACCAATGTTTCTCAGTCACTGTTCTTCCATAATGAAACTGTCTCAACCGTGCGTGAGATTGACCTCACCGGCAAAATTAAAGCCATAATTTTTGAAGACAATTTAGGCATTTCTCAAGTTCTAAGATCATATGTCCACCCAGACTCAACCATAATTAAGAACAGAGACCATTGGTCAACGGACCAACTTCGTGACTTAATACTTCTCTCACTTGATGATAGTATAGAAGAGATTCTCTTTATGTGGGGTATGCAGGATATTAGTCATCTGTCACCTGAAAACTTGTTGGAATGCCTGGTTGGTTGCTGTGAGCAATTTCGCCAGCTTGTTGTTCTCTTGAAGAAGAGTAAACGTTTTTTTAATGTCCATGTCATCACCTATAGATCGGCAGAGAAGATTGTAGACCACTTGAGTCCTGGTTTTGTGCTGTCAGGAATGACTAGGGCTTGTGCTGCAGAGGTAGCAAACATCTATTTTCAACTGGTTGATGTTGCCTCTGTGACCGAGCAAGACATTCAAACTCTGGCTTATGTTGTAAATAACTGTAAACACCAAGAAGTCACAATTAGCCAAGGCCAGGCACTGTTAACAGGAATAGTGAGAACTCCTATGAAAGATGTGGCTCTTCGTGAGAGCTTTATTCACTCTATCTATGAAAATGACTTCATCCTGCAGACGGATGACCCGTATAAAATGGCAAACTTGTCTGCCAAACCCTGTGATGTAGAAAGAAAGCTTGTCCAGGAGCAATCTGTTGAGATTCAGCTACTGAAGGTATGTGTGCATTCCTCTGATTACTTCCCTGTAAGTGCTTCCCAATTGAACTTTGGTGAGACAATGTACTGGAACAAGCACACGACTCAGAGACACACGCTCATGGCTTTAGACTTCAGTGGTATTGTCACAGCGGTTGGGAAAGATGTTCACTATCTGAAAGTGGGAGATCACATTGCCTCTTGTTATCCAGTGGCTGCCACTTCAAAGGTTATGATTCCTGAAGCAGCATGCTACAGCACAGACAGGCTACCATTTCTTAGGGAGACTCCCTGTGTATCTTACTTTGTGCTGGCATGGGAGATCTTGCAGAGAATGCTACCACAAGTGACAAAACAGAAGAAGTTGGCGATCATCTCGTCCAGCCAGTGTTCTGGTCTGATAAAGGTCTTAGCTCTGACAGCAAGCAGGTTGGGGTGGAACGTTATCGCTCGGCCATGTTTAAGTAAGAAACTCCAGCACATTGAACAGTGCAATACAGCCATTTTCCTGCCTCCGTTTGACCAGCCCTGGCATGAGATTAATGGTCTGGTGGGACAGGTCCTTCTTGTGTCTAACAATCAAGTACAATCCTTATTTTCAGCTAATACGTTTTCATGGAACAATGAATGCATGCATGTCAAAGAACTTAAGGTGTCCAGTGTCTTCCAGAGAGGGAATCTAAAAGCACAAAATAGGAAGATTTGTAATTGGCTCCTGTCACTGGGCTTGGATACAGCATTGCTACCTCTGAAAAGCAACACATTTAAATTACTAGGTGCACATGGAGGTCAGGTGACGACAGAGGCGGAGTCATACTTTACAATGAACACTGTGCAACAAATCGTCTTAGACGTCGGTGAAGCAGAGGCTCCAGTGTCAGATATCAGTCTGCTTGCCAGGCCAAGGCATCTCTTTGAGCAGAGCTGTGTCTACATTGTTACCGGGGGTCTCTCTGGGCTGGGACTTGAGACAGTCAAGTTCATAGCTCATAATGGTGGCAGGTGCATTGCAACGCTATCTAGACGCAGTGTGTCGGAAGAAATGCAGGTTGAGATGGACAAACTCCAGAAAATATTAGGGGCAAAAATAATCCATCTTCAGTGTGATGTGTCTATATCTGCACAGGTGGTGGCGGCCATTTCAGACATCCAACAAATGTTCCCCTCTTGTCCAATCAGAGGAGTGTTTCACAGTGCTGCAGTGTTGCACGATGGCCTGGTTGAAAGCCTCAATCAGTCTCTCTTCCGGAAAGTGTTACAACCCAAAGTGGCTGGTGTTCTAAATGTACACTATGCAACACTGCACAGCAAACTGGATTACTTTGTGTGTTACTCCTCCATCTCCTCTTTCATTGGAAATGCCTCACAGTGTAATTATGCTGCAGCCAATTCCTTCCTAGATACGTTCTGTCATTATCGCAGAAACCTTGGACTTGCTGGACAGTCCATAAACTGGGGCCCTTTGAACCTGGGTCTTCTGTTGAACAAAGACCACTTCCAAAGGTTCCTGGAGGTGAGAGGGATGATGGTTCTGGATGTCAGGGAGGTTCATGAGGCTCTTGAGAAGTGCCTGCTCATGAACAGGCCACAGCAGGTTATATGCAAATTTAACTTCAGAAATCTAAGCCACCACGTTCTGTCCCAAAATGCCTCCCTGAAAGAAAGACTGTCTGCTTTGGTGGAAACAGCTGCTGTGTGGAGGACAGATGTTGGGTCCAGTGTTCAACATCTGTCCTCCACACATGACAATGTGAGAAAACTGCTCAGTGACATAAGCAATGTTGCCATAGATGAGATAAATGATGCCACTCCCCTGTGTTCACTGGGCATTGACTCCATGTTGGCTATGACTCTGCAAAACCAGATTTTCCAAGAGACAGGTGTGAATATTCCTTTAGTTAGACTCCTGGACCCTAACAGCACAATGGCCACATTGGTGGTTATTTTAACTGACAGTTAGGGAGCAAGGTTATTATAGTTTGGCATTTTTATTTCATTTTTATTTTTTGTTTTCACCTTAAGTTCAGATTTAGTTTGTTTTTAAAGTTTGGGTTAGTTGTTTGCTAGTTTAGTTCAGTTTAGTTTAGTTTTTATTTTTTGAAAATTCCTAGTTTTAGTTTAGTTTTTATTAGTTTCAGTGTTAACAAAAATGTTTTTTCACACAAAGTTTTTATTATTTTGTTTTTCATTCCTGATAATAACCATGTTAGGCAGTTAGCTAAATTATAATGGCAGTTTAGGCCTACTACAGTGAGCCAGAGGGGGCGCTATACTGTTTGAAATGTTTGCAGCTTTAATCCACTGAGCAATGAGCTGGTTTGCAATTCCTCTTACTTTACAAAATGTTACATATTTTGTGAACAAATGTTAAATATCCACCAATGTTATTTGAGTATTGGTTAGTGTAAAGACTATGTATGTATCTCTAAAGACTCAATAGGCTGATTTTGTGAACATGGAATTATTGTTACTGTTTCGATGTAAATACTCTTGTGAATAAAATGTATTTTGTTCTGTTGTAAATAAAATGTGTAAGATTAATATATATATATATTACACATACACAGATAAAAGGTATATAGGAGATATATTTATATCCCCATTTATATCCATACCTTCATTCTGTTTCAATTAAATGATTTGTATACTGGTGTGTTCACAGAATTTATTTCCAAATATTCCGTGAGTGAGTATTCATACATCTGCATTCATATTGTTATAAAAGTTATCTTTGTTTTTTCATTATATATCAAGGACAAATAATGTTTCAAAATTGAAATAATTGTTAAACTTCAACTAACGGAAGTGGAGCATTTTTTCCATCGCCACCAATGTTCACTATTTATTCCACAAGATGGCAGTAGTCTACAGTATTACTAACTTACCCCGCTATTGGTAGACTGACCCGTTTAGGGGAAGGGAGGGAAGGAAGAATTATTATTAGTCAAATCCAACAAATACCTACACATTAATATCCCCAAATAACAAACAGCGCCTAAACGCTCTTCCCCGGGCTCCCACGAAGGAAAACTTTGTATTGGTTTAATTCGCATGCCCGCTCACTAGGCGGCGCTAATCCATCTTAATGTTGAGAATCAGTCTGAAACAAGGGCAAGAAGAAGCGCCGTGTCCATGGTTGTGTCGGAGGACTTTCTGGGCTGTTGACGGATCTGGATAACCAAAATACCGTGGTCTGTCGGCCGGTCAGATCAGGACTAGAACCATGAAGGTCTGAAGGTAAATCCTCCAGGACGCAGCGGGTCTCCGTGTGAGAACAGCCCGAGCAACGCAGCAGCAGTGGGCGGTCTGGGTGTCCCAACTCTTTACATTGTTATTGATGAGTTAGGGTTAGGTGGTAGGTAGTATAATGAGTAATGCTGAGAAAGCATTGTCATCATTGTGTTATTAGTGGAATAGCTTTAGTTATAGCTTCAGTTTTCACCAGCCTCTTAACCAGCACATGCGCAGCAGCGCAGATGGTCACAGAATATGTGCTCAAACAAGATAAACTCAGGTGGAAACTAAGTTATGATGTGCTGAACTAGTCCTCTATGGTTTCAAATTGGGAGATTACCACTGCCACTGTTTGGTTCAACTAACCCCGACTTAGTCAATGAGTTACATTCTGGAAGTTAACCCCCCTAGCTAGGGACTAGGGTTAGAGCTATGGGCCCTGAACATGGATCAGATTACAGACCATAACTTGACACCATCAGATGATCACGGTACTGTTACACCCTGAACTAACTGAACAGATTAGACGTTGCCATGCCAGCCCCTTCAGGTGAAGGTTGAGCTGTTGTTGCCAGCTGACAGCTCACATGATGCTGTTACTGTTCTACTAGAGATGCTAGAGCTATAGCTGTGTAGATGCTGCTGTCAGCACGTCTGGCTAACCAGTAAACCAATCGCACCCATTGGCAGGAACAGCTTGCAGCAGTCATTTGTAGTGTACGACATGCATCATGAAATATGTTAACTTCCTCTCTCTCGCTCTCTCTCTCTCTCGCAGTGTAGTGGCATGCTCTCTCGGCCATGGCCAGTGTAACTCTGAGGTATTTCTGTTATGGCTGTCTCTTCACCTCCGTCACATGGTCCCTTCTTCTCTTCCTTTACTTCCACCTGGGGAGCGATCCGGCCCGAATGCCCCTACAGCCACGCCAACACCAGCCAATCAGCAGGCAGCCTGGCAGGTTGGAGGTGCTGGCGTCCAATAAGAGAGGAGAGTTGTCTCCAGAGATGGGTGAGTAAGGGTTATGGTACAGCAGCGGTACTGATCCGTATGTCTGGCTGTTCTCCTGGGAACAAGCATTTCAAGGTGTAGAGCGGGAACACTGAATATTTATGGTGTAGTTATTGTTGTTATGGAATGTATTTGAATTATAACAACATGATTGTGAAGACATTCGGTCTTTCTGCTGTCCTTTCTTTACTATTATGTATTTACCCTTTTTATTATGATGTGTTAATATGTTAATAATCCATGTTGAATCTGGCAATAGACCCAACCAGGTGGGCACCCTACTGTTTCCCCCGGGTGGGCTGGGTTCTCTTGGGCTTGGCTCTCTTGTAAGGCCTCTGTTCTTATGGCTAGAAAGACAACAATTACTCTTAATGCAATTGGGTCATCCTCAGTATATGCCTTGAAATAGTCCAGTCTCTTTCTTGAAATGGTGTTTTGACTCCAAGTATAATAAAGAGAATTTGGACCCCTTGTGGTGACTAAGTGAAATATGGCTAGTTCACTAGCTAATGATGTGTGCAGGGCTAGTTCACTAGCTAATGATGTGTGCGGGGCTAGTTCACTAGCTAATGATGTGTGCGGGGCTAGTTCACTAGCTAATGATGTGTGCAGGGCTAGTTCACTAGCTAATGATGTGTGCAGGGCTAGTTAACTAGCTAATGATGTGTGCAGGGTTAGTTCACTAGCTAATGATGTGTGCAGGGCTAGTTCACTAGCTAATGATGTGTTCAGGGCTAGTTCACTAGCTAATGATGTGTACATGGCTAGTTCACTAGCTAATGATGTGTGCGGGGCTAGTTCACTAGCTAATGATGTGTGCAGGGCTAGTTAACTAGCTAATGATGTGTGCAGAGCTAGTTCACTAGCTAGTATTGCTCTCTATCAGGGATGATTTTCAGTGAGGCTGACCAGAGGATCAGAGATGGAGGTTATCATCGCCACGCCTTCAACGTCCTGATCTCCACCAGGCTTGGCTCCCACAGAGAGCTTCCCGACACCAGAGACCCCCAGTAAGTGTCCCAGTATCACCCCCGGTTCATTAAGGAAGCTTTACAGTTGAGTTTAACCAAAGTTTAACACCAGTTTAAGTGATCTCTCTCTCTCTAGGTGTAAGGGGAAGACCTACCCGCTGTCTCTACCTTCTGCCAGTGTAGTGATCTGTTTCTTCAACGAGGCGTACTCTGCCCTGCTGCGGACTATCCACAGTGTTTTGGACCGAACACCAGACTACCTGCTGCATGAGATCATCCTGGTGGACGATAGCAGTGAGCTAGGTAGGTCAGAGCAGCAGGACATGGCATCTAACCCAGAGCTGCTTGCAGGCCAGGGCTTTAGAGACCATTCCATTTAAAGGATAAAGGACATGTTGGTCGTCCTCCTTATTTGTTGGTTGTCCAACAGAAGACCTTTGACATATTCTTTTATAAGGTGCAGGTGTCATTTGTTCTAATGTCAGCACAGTGTTAGCATACGCTCTTAGACCATGTTAGCGTACGCTCTCGGACCATGTTAGCGTACGCTCTCAGACCATGTTAGCGTGCGCTCTCAGACCATGTTAGCGTGCGCACTCAGACCATGTTAGCATACGCTCTCAGACCATGTTAGCGTACGCTCTCAGACCATGTTAGCGTGCGCTCTCAGACGATGTTAGCGCTCTCATCTGAAGTGACTTGCATAGAGTCAAAAGTTTGGCATTGTGCTCAAGGATCCTTACAGGTAGGCTGCCTCCGGGACTCGAACCCACAACCTTCCACGTGACTATCCTGCCCACCTGCTAACAAGCGTTGTGGGTCAAAGGGTTCTAATGTGTCTCTTCTCCAGAGGACCTAAAGGAGGACTTGGATCACTATGTGAGGGACCAGCTTGGAGGGAAGGTGAAACTGGTGAGGAACCAGAAGAGAGAAGGACTCATCAGAGGACGCATGATAGGAGCCTCGCATGCTACTGGTACGGCCTTCCTCTCCCTCCTTCTCTACAGCCTTTCTCCCTACTACCTAACCTGATTTCCTCCAGCCTAACTCCCTGCATCCTAGCCCTGCATCCTTAATCCCTTCCATTCATTCCTTCACCGTGAAAGAGAGGTACAGCGGTGCCTGGTTATACAGTAAATAACGTGTGTTGTATGCACTGGTTATGTGTACAGTAGAGGAATGGATGTAGCTGATATAGTAAACCCCCACAGTCCAGTACTGTATACTGTATACTTGTAAAGAAGTCTCTCTTTCTATAACAGGAACATCGCAATAGCAAATCTTGGCATCTCCAGATCAAACAGGCTGTCGAAAAGAGCATTTACTAATTACTGATTCAGCTCTGGCTCCCTCAGGTGGCCAAGTGGTCAGTTGCATCTCTGACCTGTTGGAGGGCCGTCTAAGACTGTGTGTGTGTGTGCGTGCAGGGCAGGTGCTGGTCTTCCTGGACAGCCACTGTGAGGTAAATGAGGCCTGGCTGCCCCCTCTGCTGGCCGTTGTCCAGAAAGACAGGCGGACGGTGGTCTGTCCTGTCATCGACATCATCTCAGCCGACACGCTGGCCTATGGCCCCTCCCCCATTGTCAGGGGGGGGTTCAACTGGGGCCTCCACTTCAAGTGGGACCCCGTGCCCCCCTCCCAGCTCAGCGGGCTCAGGGGGGCCACTGAGCCAATCAGGTACTGGCCCTCCTCCAGCTGTCAATCATCATGTTTGTCCGCCAGGTGCTGCGTTCGGTCATGGTCACGCCAGGAAGATCTTAGCTAACAATGCTAGCTACCAATCACACTTGCTAATAATAGCTAACAATGCTAGCTACCAATCACACTTGCTAATGTTAGCTAACAATGCTAGCTGGCAATCACACTTGCTAATGTTAGCTAACAATGCTAGCTA